>APFE030597451.1:44518-105649 GCA_000404065.3 Pinus taeda
ATGCCTGAGTTCTGCAGTGGTTTGTTACTTTCCAGCCATGCCTAATGTCATATTGTTTGTTGCAACTTTAATGTAGATAGCTAACCAGGAAGGCATTGGTCATTCATAGAGGATGCTTAGGCATGATTCCAGGCTTTTGAAAATAATTGTGATTTCCATCAATAGTCATAGCACTTGATAGAAAGTTGGGATATTCATGAGTGTGAATTTATGTTTGTGTGTTTACATACTTTCTTATGAATTAACTAATGCTCAATAGAAGTAGACATTGGACAATTATATTTGTATACTTCTGTTTTAAATTGAAACAAATCTAGGGCTAAAAGGAATGAATTGATTGCACTAGTCATCCTTCTATAACTTTCCAACATAGGCTGGAGTAAATAGATTGTAATTTGGGTAATTTTTCTAACTGCAAATAGGGACATACTTGTGTATTGGCAGGGAAGCTATGATGGCCATTTGTCAGGCCAGGTGATCACACTCCCTTGATCGTGAGCACGATTGTGATCAAGATGGAAGACTTCATAGTCTAGATTGATTGTTTAGCAGTGATAGTTAGTGGGCTCATTCACAAAAGCTTCTATTTCACTAATCCTTTTTATAGAGTTGTCAGATTCAATTTCCAAAGGTTTTAATTACACTATAGAGTTGAGTTCTGAGAGAGTTGTGATTCACAGTGTTAAGTATAGTAGCTATGACACTTGAATGAAGACAAGCATAGTAGAGGTATCAGACTCTGTTATAAGCTTACCTACATATTATAAGGGACTTGGTTGGTTTTTTTATAATTTTATAAACAAGTTCCATGTTGTGGAAATGTGAAAAAAAAATAGTGATATTGCCACCATGTGGCTCTTGTCATATATGGTTTTATACTTCTTCAAAAAATTCTCTAAGAGTTCACAATGCTAAAATTCACTAGGACTTTACAAAGTTTTATTATTTAGTGAAAGACTCGCCAAGACCTACAAGATTTTATAATTGAGTAAAATATTCGCCAAAAAATTATATATACATATTATATTATTGATAAATTCGCCTTCCATTTTTCCTATATACCATGGAGATTCGCCCATTTATTATATTTATAAATTTATGGGGGGTTCTTAAAATTTTCCCTGATATTCAATTTTCAGTTATTTATATGTTACAGCATGAATGTCTGAGTTATCATTTGGCACTTTTGTACGTTGATAACTATTTGTTTATGTTTAGTGTATGAATAGCTCATTTATGTGATAAGTTGTAACAACTGTTTCGTCTAACTTCTTATACGAAATAGCTCATTTTTATCGAATTCTTTTCTTATGATAGCTGAATGATCTTTATTACCAGTTATTGTATGAAATCTTTGTAGATCGCATAGAAGAAATATCACACCCCAGTTTAGCATAAATTTCGATGCTTTTCTGTTTATTAGAATAAATAGAATAGCATTAGATTAGATAGAAGTATTCCAGTCCGAACAGAAACACCCTTCTTTCACACACACACACACATACACTGAATTGGGAAACTGGTCCCAGATCCCCAGTCAGACCCGCTATACCAAACGGATAAGGAGCTACCAACCAAGGTCCGGACCAGGTGGGTATCCCCCTTGTTGTCAACCCCATTTTCGAGGCCTTCAACAGATCCATATCAAATTTTTGAGAGATTCTTCAGCGTAAATCACATAAGAATTCATTTGTCGTCGTGTTTCGAACCAACTAGTGTGATTCATCGTCAGGACAAGTTGAAGAAACAAATCCAGCTTAGCATGTTAAATAGTCTGAGCAGAGTCTCCAACGGCTAATTTGACAACGACTAATTTTGACTTTAGGACCAAGGTCAAATTTTTAATTTATTAATTATTAAATTTAATTGGAAATATTAAAAAAAAATAAAATAATTTTAATTGGTGTTAAGGGTTAGTTAAAAAAGTAATTTATTTATTATTTAATTTATTCATTAATTATTATTATTATATATTATATCTTTAATTAAAAATAATACTATGTTGTTAAGATAAAAGTTAGTTAAAATAAAAAATAATAATAATAATAATAATAATAAAATAAATAAACATAATTTTTAAATAAATTAAATAAATAAATAATAAAAAACAAAATAGAGAAATTAATATTAATAAATAGTTAAGAATTATAAAAGGTACTAAAATTGGAAAATATAAATCATTAATTAATTGATAATAAAAATAAATACATAAATAAAATAAAATAAGTAAATAAGTAAATAACGAAAAAAAATATATAAAAAGCAAAAAAAAAATTAAAATAAAAAAAAAAAAAAAAATTAAAAATAAAAAAATAAAAAAATTAAAAAAAAAAAACAAAAAAATTAAAAAAAAATCCATTACTTAGGAAGAGAGGACTGGGATCCAGCAACTGCTTATCTTCCATCCGTCTTCTCTATTGAGATTGTTCGGTCTCTTCTCAATCTCAAGGGCTTCCCTAAATTTTCGGTGATGGAACTACGAAACCCTAGCGATAACACTCGCCTCCTCTATGCAAACATGATGCTTGGTACTTTCGGCATGCTCAGCTAAAGCAGAAGACTTGGTCCTCCTATGCTTGAGGTCAGCTGCATGCTCACTAATCCTTTGATTAATGGAGCGACCAGTCTCAACAATATAGGGGGTCCCGCAGGAACAAGGAATAATATAAACCCCTTTCATGTCCTCAGGGTTGATAGGATCCTTTACAGATCTGAGGGATTTACGAATGGTGTTGAGGGGTCTAAAGGTCAAGGGGACATTATGCCTCTTAAGAATCCTGGCAATCTTATCAGTGTCCCCTGAACATAAGGAAGATGGACACCTGGGACCCGCTCTTTCAGTTCTCTTTTAGCTAATAAATTTTTGGCAGCTTTGAGGAAAGCTTTCTGACCCAGGTACTTGTTTCGAAAGAAAACACATACGAAGCAGTATCTTCATGCCAATTCCCACCATTTCCCAGCTCAGAAGTTGGGTGTTCTCAACACCCTAGCTACTCGGGCCCTTAGGATCTCTTATGAAAAAATCTTTGAGAAAGAGAAATCCCACCTCCTTAATGTTTTTGTTGAGAATGGTTATATCAAGTACCTGGGTAAGAAACCTTTCCTCAAAGCTACCAAAAATTCATTAGCTATAAGAGAACTAAAAGAGCGGGTCCCAGGTGTCCATCTTCCTTGTGTTCAGGGGACCACTGATAAGATTGTCAGGATTCTTAAGAGGCATAATGTCCCCTCGACCTTTAGACCCCTCAACACCATTCGTAAATCCCTTAGATCTGTAAAGGATCCTATCAACTCTAAGGACATGAAAGGGGTTTATATTATTCCTTGTTCCTGCGGGACCCCCTATTGGTGAGACTGGTCGCTCCATTAATCAAAGGATTAGCGAGCATGCAGCCGACCTCAAGCATAGGAGGACCAAGTCTTCCGCTTTAGCTGAGCATGCTGAAAGTACCAAGAATCATGTTTGCATAGAGGAGGTGATTGTTATCGCTAGGGTTTCACAGTTCCATCACCGAAAATTTAGGGAAGCCCTTGAGATTGAGAAGAGACCAAACAATCTCAATAGAGAAGACAGATGGAGGATAAGCAGTTGTTGGATCCCAGCCCTCTCTTCCTAAGTAATGGATTTTTTTTTTTTTCTTTATTATATATTTTTTTCTCGTTATTTACTTATTTATTTATTTATTATTTTTATTATTATTATATAAATAAATAAATATATATATATATATATATATTATATATATATATATATAGCTTTTATTACTTATTTATATTTATACATTTTTAACTAATTTATTGTTATTATTCTTTCTTTTAGGAATTTATTTTTTTATCAATTAATTAATTTATTTATTATTTTTCAATTTTAGTACCTCTTATAATTCTTAACTATTTTATATATATTAATATTTATCTATTTAGTTTTATTTTTATTTATTTTTATTTTTAATTTATTTAAAAAATTATGTTAATTATTTATCTATTTTATTTATTTATTTATTTTATTATATTATTATTATTATTATTATTATTATTATTATATTATATATATATATATATAAAGTTAGCTGGTTCCAAATTTTTTTAATTTTAACTAACTTTTTTCTTAAACAACATAGTATTAGAATTTTTAATTAAAAGATATATTTTATAATATAATAATAATAATAATTAATAAATAATTAAATAAATAAATAAATTACTTTTTAACTACCATTTAACACCATTAAATTATTTTATTATTTTTTAACTAATTTCCATTAAAAATTTAATAATTAATAAATTAAAAATTTGACCTTGGTCCCTAAAGTCAAAAATTAGCCGTTGTTCAAATTAGTCGTTGGAGACTCTGCTCAGACTATTTAACATGCTAAGCTGGATCTGTTTCTTCAACTTGTCCTGACGATGAACCACACTAGTTGGTTCGAAACACGTCGACAAATGAATTCTTATGTGATTTACGCTGAAGAATCTCTCAAAAAATGATCTACTTAAAGATTCAAGGAGCTTCAAGCTATCAATACGCAATTCAACATAAGATATAGGAAATAATCCATTGATTTGTATTAATGTAAAATGAAGTAAAACTTACAACCAAGCCTTGACGTAGTAAGTCTCCTTGAAGGGTCCTGTCAACATGTCTCCGCAAGCATTCACTAATGAACTGTCTCCCAAAAGGATGAATAACTCTCTCTCCTATCCAAAATGCTAGTGCTAGAACACTCTTACAATCAAGCCAACTCCCCTCAAAACCATCCCAAGCTAAGTTATAGAAGAGGCTACTTCCAAAATCTAACAAAACTTTTTACTTTTACTGTTGAATTCTTGAACTCTTAAGCTAGCTGATCTCAATCATGGAGGAAATATTTAGAGGAGGAGGAGCTTCCATAAGAGATGGAAGAAAGAGCTTATCCCTTTGGGAAGTTCCACAAAAGGTGGAAAAACCATCCCAAAGGAGAGAGGCGAGCTCATCTGATCCAATAACCAACCCTAGGACTGCCCATGGAGCTGTTACACTTCGAAGCTTCGACATTTTGTTTTAAAAACTCACCAAAAGTAGCTCATCGTGAGTGCAACACAGAGACAGAGCGACGACTTTGCTAGGGCTAGTTCAACCTTGTCCATCTTCACGGGTGGAACAACTGCTGACCCGCAATGACCTAAAACATAGGTAAAAAAGGGTCTACTCCAGGAGTAGTGAACTGAGGTATTCTTCTTGAGATGACAAGCAAGACATTGACACATAATTTGCAACATGACACAAGGCAGATGTCAATGGTATGGACCACAGTGTTTGGGATCAGGGAATGTGGGGTTAGTGACAAATTACTATGTAATAGATGCCCCCTAAAGCATGAAGGCTGAGAGAGTGGGAGGGGTGAAATGCTTTACGAATCCATAACTAAAATAGAACACCATCACAGAGAACCTGCAAATGCAAGTACAACTGATATCTTTGATACATGAGTACATAGTGAAAGGAAATACATGTGCATAAGGCATGGGCACAGCAATCCAGAAGATAAACATAAATGATCTGTGGTATGGATGCAGCCATCCAGTCAGAAGGACCATATAAAAGACTCAGGTATGGTAACAACCAACCAATCAAAAGAGTCATGTATACATTCATGAATCAATCTACGCAACCTGGACTTGTGTAATCTAAGCCCAGGGTCTTGAATCCCAACCCGATCATGGTACAAATTCTAATATGTGAATAGATGTGCTGAAGTCGAGCATATTAGAAAATCGCTTGATTACCAGTCAATGATGTAAACTGTTAACAAGCGCAAGAGATACCACCAGTGATTTCAACGGTTCTCAAGGTACTACTAGTACAATCCACAAAATGTGAAGAATTCATTGAAGTCGAACACCTATGAAATCACTCGATCAAAGGCCAATAACAAAAGCATGTCGTCGAATGCAAAGAACTTTCCATTAAGGAATGCAAGCTCCAAGTTACTAGAAAGGAGTCTCTAGATCAACTTCCCGGATAATGAGTTGAAGTCAACAGGAAGCAATCGATCGAAGGAGGGACATAATGTTTCCCACATCATCGACGCAAGACAAAGGAACAAGATGAGGTGGATGAGATAGAGAATCTGAGGAAGTTGAGTAAGGATACAAACTGGAGAAGGATTAAGCTCTTGAAGATATTGGCGACACGACTCCAAAGTTTGGCAGCATTTTGGTACCAAGGGATCAAAGGTCATGATGATGCAGAAAGGATCAGATGGAATGAGGAAAAATAGATAACCCAAAACCTGGAAGGCCAACGATAAAGTGAGGATATCCCAACCTGACACGAAGTAGAAAGAGTGTTGATGTTCAAGAACAAGCTTGAAGGGGATAGCACATGCTTGTAATATAAGTTTGTCCTTCGGACAAATCCAACCTAGTAATTTTTAATGAGCCCTAGGAAGGAGAAGCTTGGTCTCGTCATGACGACAAGTCCAATGTCATCAAGGTTTAACGAGTCCAACATAGGTAAAACTCGGAGTCTTTTTTATATTTAGAGAGTTTGAAAAAGACATGGAAAAGAAAAATGTACATGGTCCCTTTCCTCACGTTTGCGTCTCTCAAGCCCGAAAGGTAGAAAACAATACTTGAGAGAACTGCTTGATCATTTCACCCAAGGAGTACCCTTTTCATAAATAGTGCCTCCCAACTCGAAAAAGGGGTAAAATTATACTGGGCGCACGATGTTTTGCAACCGCTAACGAGTTCGAAACAACAAGGGCTTGGCCATATTTTCGTTTTTAAAGGGTCGGAAACGAGCTGAAAGTGGACCCCCCATATTATTCTCTTTAACAAGTCAAAAGGGAAAAATACTTGGCAATCTTTACATTTTTTACGAGTCAAAAAAGAACTTAAAGGTGAAGGTGACTCGTCTTGGAGGAACAAGTGGTATAAAGGGTAGCAACTGGTTCTAGCAATGGTGGAACTACTCAAAACATGTAATAGTCAAGAGGCTGGCCAATAAAACCACTCATCGTTGCAGTCCCTCAGGAAAGGAAAAACAACCAATTGAAATCGTATGGTCGGCCAAAGAGATGGTGGCGATGGAATGAAACCACCAAGGTTCATCTAGCATAAATCAACTGATTGAAACGGCAATCACGAGATATAAATTAGGTGTGGATTCAATTTTACACAAGCTTGAACCATGGGGAACTCTGTTTGGATTCGGTTTCATGTTTGCACAAGCTTGAAATGAAAAACTATGCTTGCTATAAGTTTGCATTCCCCCAGCATAATGACTCAAATCGAGGTACATGCCCCCCAAGCTTCATTTCATTCAACTAGGTGGATGGAATGAAGGTTCACTTTTGAGATCTTGTAAAGACTTGACTGGGATTTTATGATATCTTAATCAAAGACTCAATTTGGAAAAGGGAGTTGTTTCATTCTTTAACGATGTTGACACAGTAAAATAAATATATTCAAGACCCTTGATTCATTTTTTAACGAGCTTGACACAAAAAAATAACTATGCTCATGACCCTTGTTTTATTTTTTAACGAGCTTGACACAAGACGAGGAACTATGCTCATCTCTTGTTTCAATTTTTAATGAGGTTGACACAAGACCAAGAACTATCCTCATTACTCCTTGTTTCATTTTTTAATGAGGTTGACACAAGAAAAGAACTGTCCTCATCAATCCTGGGTTTCATTTTTTAACGAGGTTTACACAAGAAAAGAACTATCCTCATGACATATGTTCATGGACCATACGATTACATGGCTCCCAAGAGATCCTCACGAGATGGAAGAACCACACTGTGGGAGGAATACATGGCATTGGTACCAAAGATAGATCAGGTTCCAATGCCCCCAATACATAATGTACTATACCATCTGTGTGATCATCAGCAGATGTGGAGACGAAATGGGTAGCCACATAATTAACCTGTGGCGGGGAGGGTACTGCTTGCAAACAAGATCCGATAGGGGATGATGGTTGCAAAGGATGTGCCTAGTGACCAATGAATGACAGTTGATCAATAGTCACAATTCTTCCTCCGTGCAGAAAACAAACCACACGGAAAAGAGAAGAAATAACAGCTCCCATGACATAAACATAGTCACGTCCAAGGAGAAGATTGAAATCTAACAGACCTTGGAATACCATCACGTCTATTTAGATGGTCTTTCCTCCCAAAGTAATAGGGAACTATGGAAGGATCCCTAAGGGTTGACTACTTCCTCCATTGAAAGCCAACAGATTTTGGGTGACAAGCACAAGTTGTGGGGAGCCCAAAGCTTGCCAAGTAATGGAATACATGATGCTAGCAGATGCATCTTCATTTAATATAGTGCTAGGTACTACCATATTATAGGCTTGTATTGTAATCTGGAAAGGCATATATGGTGGGAGGCAGAAAGTAGTCAAGTGACTCCAATCGAAAGAAACGACAGAGCTAATTGGTAGGCGAACCATATGATTTCCCCCATGCTCGGTAGGAATACAAGAAGGACTCCCCTGAATAGTCGAGATGGAAGGGGCATTCTTCGATTCATGAGACTCTGAGGAGATGAGAAGAACATGAGCAATATGATCACTACACTCTTCTAGAATAAAGTGAGCAATTAGAGGTGAAGCCAAGTCGACACTCTTTTCGACCAATGGTGGGTCAGGAACAGATACAAGAGAGTCATGCATAGGAAGAGCAAGATGAGAAAGAGATGAATCCAAGTAAATCTCTTTACTAATCGGGAGAGGGCCAGAAGAAAGCCTCTGATAACCAACTGGAAGTTGGGGTTGAGGAGCTACAAGGTCTTCCAAAACTTTGGAATCTTTATCTAACCTTCCCTTTCTTCTTACCATCACTAGCCAAGAGTGCAGCATAGACATGATATCCAGAGGTCAATAGGGATGGTCGATCCAGATTTTGAGACCATACCTTTAAGACTCTAGGAATACCAAGACAGTCTCGGAGGAAATGGTCACCCTTACACAACCTGCAAGGGAATTTGACCTTCCGTGGAGGATTAGAAGGTTTGTCGATGGGAGGTTCATTTTGAGTAACAGCCACATAGTCAGCGCTCGCCTAGCTGACTTCTTCTTCTTCGTCTTCTTCTTTTTCTTCTTAGCCTCCTGGTTACTAGATTTGAAACTTTCACCAGGTGAATTATAAGAGGAATGTGAATAAATAGGGGAAGAAGGCGAGGGATCAACCTTAGAATCATCATGTTGTGATTTGAATGAAGGAGATAGCGAGGCAAGAGTTGAGACACTCGAGATCACTGAGGTTGAAAATAACCAGGCAGGTAAACCAATGGTTAACCTAGGAAGGGACAACGTTGCCATATAAGGAGCACCAGCGTTTCCAAAAGAAGGAAAAGGGCCAAGATTCCCTTCTGAGGGGAATCCTTGACTGGTAGACTCTCGAAATGTTTCTATTAGAATCGGCCCTAAAGAATTACTAAGGAAGATAAATTTTACCAAGAATATTTTGTGGGAAGTTAATTTTAGAAAAATGAAACAAAACTTTTCCTTTTCATGTTTTAAGAGTCGAGAAAAGGATGAAAGGTTACTCTATCACTTTTGACTGAAAAAGAGCTTGAAAGGACAAGTTCTCAGATGATTCTTTTACCTTTAGAGAGTCTAAAAGGAATGAAAGTGATTGATCTGGAACTCTAGGCAAAAGGTTTACCAAGAAAGCGTGAACTACAGAATACCCCCTGGTGAACTAAGAAGTACGAGCAGGCAATCTCCTCGAATGTTGTGTTTGGTGTATCATGTCTGTAGGGTGGTCGACTCGGTTTCCTATGGAGAACAAGATTGCAACCTAGTTGGGTCTCCCATCATATACATGACGGTATAGGGAGCACAAGTCTGTACTAGCACTTATTGAATCATAAAAGGAGGAATCACCCAACCTTAGTGAAAACGACAGCCATTAGGTTTAAAGATGTCGGAACACGTCACTAGCCTAGACCTCTAGATATGAGTGTTAAGTTTCCATGCTTCCTTAAGTTAATTCAATAAATTTTAACAGTTGAACTTGAATTAAATTTCAGTTCCAAGGCCCTACCAAATGTATCTTCAAAAACTCATAGAATGCAACTAAATGAGTAAAGAAACCATTCCTTTTCAATGAACGACTCACTAAAGAAAAGCGGGAAGTTCATTTCAAAGCAATCAAAGCAACAAGCAAGAAAATGAAAGAATGGTACTTTTCATCATTTCTCAAGCAAACCAATCAAGAGGAAAGAGTTATGCTTCTATCATTCACTAACCTGCAAGTAGTCTGATTAAGAAAATGAAAAACACATCCTTCGCTTTTCAACTTCTAAATGTCAAGAATTTACTAATGCAAAAGATTGTTCTCATTTCCTAATGTAAAATGAATGCAAAATTTTGATTTTTCAAATAGATGACAAGAAACCAAATGAAAAACTCAAAAAAATGCTAGTTTTAATCCTTTATCGAATGAAATTATTCAATAAGTAAAGAGAAACATTCTACTCTAAAACGAATCAAAGACTCAAAACCAAGAATATGTTTCTTTTTGCAAAAACTGGAAAGCTTTCTCACTGACCGGGAAGCAATGTGATCTATGCCAAGTAAAGGAAGGAACCAAATGAACAAGACTTGAAAGTTTTGGTAACCAAATGTCACATACCAATCGGGAAGATGAAAAAATAGTTAATAAGGAGAAGCCTAAAAAAAAACAACCCAAAGATCCCAAATGAACAAGTAACCCAAGAAAAGCTAATGTTTCAAAAAACCCTAAGGTAAACAAGTCACAGAGTTCAAGAGGAAAAGTTTCAAGGGAATGAAACCCAGAGTCAAATATTCTAGCACAATTTGACACACAATAAATAGGCAGAAGACAAGCTCAAAAGGATAGGACACACTAGCCAATCAACAAACAAAACTTCAAAATTGAAACCTACAGGAATCTTTGCGAGCATAAAGCCGACAACATGCGTTGACAATGAAATGTCGCACCTCTCTAACTAGCCACTTTGTGACATCATTGCAGAAGTACACCAATTAATAGCGCTAAGCCAATTTTAGAGCTCTTCGTGACTGTGAGGCGATTTAATTTCACCAAACAATAAAAGGTGCAACTAATCAGTTAGCGTAGGTGTAACTATCTTTGCGACTATCATAAAATAAACTGCGACGACCCTAAATCAAAGGAAAATTTCAAAATCTAGATGAGGGAAGGTCGGGCCTATCACATATGATAGAGGGAATACTACCAAGAGTAGTCAAACAACCCATAACATGAAGAATTAATCCCAAAATTAAAGGAGACAATAAACAAGCAAAGAAAAATCAAATCAAGAAACAAAAGACAAAGGTCCCCAGTATGGTCACTAACTTGTGACACAGACAAGTTCCCTCTGCAGACAGAGACAACCCCTCTAGCCCTAGAGTGGGTCTAGTCACAACAAAGACAATACAAAGAAAATTTCCGTAGAAAGTTGATGTCATGAAGGCCTACCTTCAAATCATCATTCGATGAAGTCCCTGTTGTTTTGCTCCAGCTCTCGTTCTTCTAATCACTTGTACCTGAAAGCAACATACAGAGCGCAACCACAAACATGATAGAGTGTGACAAAAACGATCTACTTAAAGAGTCAAGGAGCTTCAAGCTATCAATACACAATTCGACATAAGATATAGGAAATAAGCCATTGATTTGTATTAATTTAAATTGAAGTAAAACTTACAACCACACCTTGACATTGTAAGTCTCCTTGAAGGGTCCTGTTAGCATGGCTCCGCAAGCATTCACTCATGAACTGTCTCCCAAAAGGATGAATAACTCTCTCTCCTATCCAAAAGGCTAGTGGTAGAACACTCTTACAATCAAGCCAACTCCACACAAAACCATCCCAAGCTAAGTTATATAAGAGGCTACTTCCACACTCTAACAAAACTCTTTACTTTTACTATTGAATTATTGAACTCTAAAGCTAGCTAATCTCAGTCAAGGAGGAAGTATTTATAGGAGGAGCAGCTTCCATAACAGATGGGAGAAAGAGCTTATCCCTTTGGGAAGTTGCACAAAAGTTGGAACAACCATCCCAAAGGAGAGAGGCGAGCTCATCTAATCCAATAACCAACCCTAGGACTGCCCATGAAGTTGTTACACTTCGAAGCTTCGACAGTTTTTTTTTAAAAATTCCCAAAAGTAGCTTGTCACAAGTGCAATGCAGATACAAAGCGATGACTTCACTAGGGCTAGTTCAGTCTTTGCCATCTTCATGGATGGAATAACTGCTGACCCGCGATGACCCCAAAACATAGGTAAAAAAGGGTATGCTCTAGGAGTAGTGAACTGAGGTATTCTTCCTAAGATGACAAGGAAGACATTAACACATAATCTGCAAAATGACACAAGGTAGATGTCAATGGAATGGACCGGCAGTGTCTGGGATTAGGGAATGTGGGGTTGGTGACAAATTATTGTGTAACACTTATTGAAATAGATGAAAATCCATATAAGACCAAATCGCAATCAGAATGGGAAAAGGAGGAATGGCTTACGCTCTGTGGCTTTTCTGATAACCATGGACGCAAGATTTTTATGAATTGACATGTAATTCTTATCGGGTTCAGTTCTTATCGCAAATTGCAATCAGCATTCATAAGGATTGAGACTATGGTTATTGTGATTGCGTGGACATGGGGGGTTTATGAGTTGGAGTGAATAATCCCATCAGGTCCGGATATCGCAATCGCATTCAGCATGAGGCAGGACTTAAGCCTTTGAAATTCTTTGCAATAGCCATGGACGTGGGGTCTGTTGGAAATGCAATTTATAATCCTGTCAGGTCTGGGTGGCCTAATCACAATCGCAAATCGACCAGGGTGAAGGATTTGTTATAAGTCATGTCCCTATAAAAATTGTGATTGTGGGGTCCTAGTGTGACGTAGCAATGATGTCATGATGTGACGTGCTGGGTGATGTGGCATATGACATGGCGGGTGACATGGAGATGATGTGGCAGCTGACGTGGAGGATGACATGGATCTGACGTCATATCAAAATTGGCATGAGGAAGGATATCGCAATTGCAATTCAAATGAGGCATGACTCTTGGAACTTTGGAATTACGCGGATGCGATATTTAGTTTAATTTCATTTTATAATCCCAATGGGTCCTATTATATCACATATCGCAATCGACAGTGTGTAGCGGGGCATGGAATTTTGGGAACTCCGATAGCTCCAAACGTGGGGGATTTATGGAATGCATTTTATAATCCTATCGGGTCTATGTGTAATCAAATATCACAATCGTCGTTAGACATGAGTATGGACTTAAGCTTTTAAACTTTTGTGATAGCCTGTGGATGCGAGATTTTATATATTGGATTTTATAATCCCGTCGGGTCTGGGCTTTTATGCAATCCCAATCAGTTAAGGCTTAAAACTTAAGTTCTTGTAGGGGCGGCGGTGGGGGGGGGCGGGGGTTTGGGCGGGGGGGGGGAGGGATATTTGGAAGCTAGAAAGGGGTTTTCACCCTTACACACACACACACACACACATATGTGCGAGCTGCAGAAAAAGGGTTTTGACCTAGCATGAGAAAGTTGGTAGCCACCACATGGTGATGACATGGCATCTAACTTGGGTAGCCACCACATGGTGATGACATGGCATCTAACTTGGGTAGCCACATTAGAGCCACATGGCAAGTTAGGAGAGACATAGTAGGCTATAGTTTGATCGGCCATATAATTTCATCTAGGAGTCAAATTAAGGTAAATTTTATATCATTGGAAAGGTATTGATGAGACAAATGTAATGATGTCATCATTATAAGTTTTGGTGAAATTCAAAATATATCAAAAAAAATTAGACCTCATTTCCATAACTAGATTTTGGAGGTCAGCTCCTTAAAGTAACTACCTCCTTCTACCCTTATTATGGGATATGGACAGTAGGTGGTATGTTATAGAATGGTATTAGATATTTTAGGTTCAACACTTGGATTAAATGGGGTCTTTCACAGAAGAAATATAGACTAGGGTTTCAACTCTAGACCTTTGGGAATAAATTGGTATGTTGTTACCAAATTAATAGTGCAATAGATCCAATGCTTAGATCTTTGGAGCTAGGGTGGAGCTCTAGCTCTGAGTGTTGTAGCTGAATGTGGATATGATTGCATGCTATTTATAGCATTTTATTGTGATTTGTATTCTCATTGCAAGGATTATCTGGTATGATTGATTTGATTGAAAAATACAATGAGATTGTAGGTGTTTTCTATTAAGCATCTCAAAGGTCGGGACGTCTATTTCTATGACCGTGGATGTTTGTTATTTCTTTAGTTTTTTGAAAAACTACTTGCATGGTTTTTTGTATAATTGTTTAATTGGTTTGTTCTTACACATTTGGAATGAATGCACATGTGAATTCTCATATGGTATAGGGATTTTGGAAACCCATGTGTTGCTTGTATATGATGCAAACTTTCTTCTTGACTATATATATAAATATATTATATAATATATATATAATATATATATATATAATATATACGAGAATCTCATGGTTTGTATGTATATGAATGAGAGCCTTGTTGGATTGGAGATATAGTGTTTGTGACTCTATTAGAGAGTCAAGTGGTTTGATAATTTCTTGTTGTAGGTGTTATTTGTAGCACTATGATCATGGATTGTATGTTAATTGTTTGCATGTGCAAGAGAATGTTGGGTATAGCATTCTAATGGAATGGTTATGTGCTTACATGGGATTACATGTAGGTGCTATGGTGCATTTTGTAAATGTGAAAAAATTATAAGTATATAAACGCATGTGGTTTCCTAATTGAAACCCTTGAGGTTGTAGATGCCATGAGGCCTTAATAAGAAGGAAAATTTCTTCTAAAAAGGTTTAAAATTTGATTCAAATGTGGTAATGGTGGTCTCGGCAAAGAGAATAATTTTAATTATGTTATTATGTCATGTATTTTAAGACTTGTTACTAATAAATAAATCGATATATATGTGCAGTTGCAAGACAACATGCTTGGTATAGCATGACAGGGAAACATATAATGTGTAATTTTCATTGATCATACTAATAGTTGCATGTATGTGGCAACACATAGCAAGATTCAGTGGTAGTAAAAGGAATTATGTATTGTGGCATGGTGCAGTAGGATCCATAAAGAAAGAGAAAGAGGGAAATCCCTCCAAGGGGAAAGAACCTTTAGGAATTTGGAGGTTGAGTTCAGGGATTTGGAAGATGAGCTAAATATATACCAGGAAAAAATTAGGAAGCTAGCCAGGAAACAAAAAGAACTGGCCAAATGGAACTCTGAACTACAAAAATATTTGCAGGAATTGGCATATCAAACTAAATTCTCCAAAAGGAAAAAAATATATTATTGGGAAGAGGCATCAAAAGGCTCAAGGGGAAAAGAAAATATTTCCCTGTTGGAATTGTAGAGGGGAAAACTTAAGAAAGGATTGTCCACATAGGAAGAAAAAGAAGGAAGATAATGCTTGCAAACAATAGCGCATGAATCTGCAATTCAAAATGTTGAAAAAGAGGAGGGAACATTCCCTCAATCTCCTTAAAAGATGAAAATATGCATTGGAAAATACTTCCTTGTATAATATATTGGGGAAAATAAGACTTCAAGGTTGTTGTGAGCCTTGGCGATAAGTCTTGAACTGACTGTGGTATATGAATATACACATGCACACTTGTATGATGGTTGAAAGTTCCACGAATGTTGGACGCATGGGGAGTGAATTTATTTTGGAGACTACTTTATTTTAATGCTTATATGTTGTGCATTTAAATTAATGACTTCATGGGTGGATATCATTTTGATTATGGAATTGTGTGTGGGCATGTTTTTCTATTGAAAATATTTTTTATAATTATTTTCGTGACTTCCATTTTTGTATTGGTTGTCCTCATTTTACTTTTCAAATTTTTGCTTTCGACTATCATGCTCGGGGCCTAAGAAAAAGTTGTTGGGTGTGGTAGGATATCCACGGGGCTTTGATATGAGAGTTGAGGAGATCCAACAAATATACAACCTAAAAGAGGCCCTACAAATAATTAAAGAGCATGAACAAAAATGAGAAAGGTTGGGCTTCAATGATGGGTCGAGAAAGACCATTGTTGGAGAACCGCTCCTAAATATGAGAACCAAATGGACTGGTTTAGTCCATGGGGCGATGAAACGCGATATGGAATCCATGGAAATACCACAAAGGAGTTTTTCTTGACCTTAAATCAATGTACATAACTAAATTTTTTATGTGTTCATGATGACACCAATTTTTATATACATATATATATCTGTGTGTATGTGTGTGTCTCACCCAAAGCATGCCATGACCTTACTTGGTTAAGGGATTTGAACTAGGCATCTGCAGAAATTGTGCAAGGCTACCAGTACTTTTTAAACTCAGAACCAAGGCATCAAACATGTAATCATTGTAGAAGGCAACAACTAAAGTGTTCAAAATAACTATAGAATATGCACATGCATTCATAATAAAATTTTGAAGAGGTCACATAAAACCAACACAAGGACATCATTAAACATCCCTGGAATTTCCTCCTTCAATAATTTTAGTCGGTATTACATCATTACATTTGGTCTTACATGCCCTCACAAAAGAACAGGAACTAGGAATATAATCTAATATATGGCCAAGTGATTACAGAATCATGTTGGCTTGATAGTCTCTGCGATAACATTTCAGTAACATTTTAGTACGCTCCCCTCTCCCTCGTTTTGGCTTTTACTTCGGCCTTTTAAGCACTCCTATCATTTCGACTACTAATTTCTTCTTCATATGATCCACCCTTTCCTTTCCAACTACTTATGTTGCTCGGTTGCGACTACTTCCTTGGTTTTTAACGAACATTCCATCTCATCTGTGACTGCATGTTCCTTGATTTCCCAAGTCAATCTTCTTCAATTGTCATACTTTAGCATATTTTGTCTCCTTCCTTGGTTTCCTTCTTTATGACTTCCCATTGGTCACCTTTGGTCAAAATGTGGTCAAATGTCAAAACATGACAAACTTTGTCCCCAAAATGAAGGATCCAATAGGCCCTAAACACATTCCATTGACTCGCCCCTGAATCAATCATTTTCTAGTGTTGTTGGTGCTTTTCTCTGTTTCGATGCTCCTACTACTATTGCTTCTCCTTGGCATGTTCCTTCAAATGAAGGACCCAAATGTGGGAGAAACTAGATGGATGTTATTTTGTACTATGTGTACTTAGCAACTATCACCTACCATGGACCTGTGAGAGTTATTTCTTAATCAATGAACTATTTTTTTAGTTTAGCTATTGGTTGAGTAGGTCCTGCCATCAAGAGGGAATTCCATTAAGTTTCTACCTCTACGTTGATCTTATGTAGTTTCTGGAAGTGGCCCTATGTTGGTGGCTTAAGGTCACAGAGTAGAGTCTTTGTCTCGCGTAATTAATCCTCAATTTTTTGGATCTGGTTTTTGAGTACATTTCATTGTGCTAAGAGCTCCTTTCGTTGGTTGAGGTCTTGAGTTTCCATGGCTTGGTTGAAGATTTGATTAGCCTATTGGCATAGGGGGTATACTAGTTGATTTTTCTTTGCAAGGTAGCCTGACCAATCTCAAACTTGAGCTAGGATTTCTTTAGTTGCCCTCGTAGCCTAAATGATAGAGGCTTTCAGATAATTCACTTCAATGATTCTTTGCTTGATTTCACTAGCATACTGGGATGATGGATCAGGTAGCACTCTTTGAGTGGTGGCAATAGTTCTTTTGAGAACCTTTTTAGTTGATGTGAGGTTGGTGTAGCCAATTCTGATATGATCATATGGTGCATTTATTACTATTTCGGCAACTGAGGGCCAAAGATCCTACAACTTTGCATTTATTTCGTTAACTTGTTTCTGTAGTGTCTACTGCTCTTGAAGAATTTGATATCTTTTTTCTGCAATGGGAAGAATTTGCTGCTTTTTTTCTCATGCTCAGCTACCAGATTGTTGTACAATGCCTCCACTTAGCCTCCAACCAGTTGAATAAAAGAAAAAAAATTTGACAGGAACTAACTATAGAGGTCATTAGGGGTCATAGTAGAGGGTGTAGGGTAACAAACTTGTAGCAGTTGGCCACTGGCAACTGATTTCTTAGACTACCCTTAGAATGAGATCTCCCGCTGTAAGGGCTCGGTGGTATGGGTACTGAGATGGTCTGGGTTGGAATGTGGTGGTTGTAGCGAGGCGGGGTTGGATGTTAGGGGAAAGGCACGTATTGTTTTTGTGCTCGGCTTCTTAGGGATAATAGACTAACCAATTTCCATTAATGGGTTAGGTGCTAGTAATAAAGATAACATAGATTTACTAACAGACTTCGTACTTGTAGGGGGAACTGTAAGTGCCTCATTGGTAATGCCTGTAATGGACTAGATTATGGAGTCTCCTTCCATTTTCGTCTCAGAACCGAGAATATTTTTGGATGGAGGCATGTCTAGGATGGTTTCCAAGGGAGAGGTTGTTCGAGGTGATGGGTTTCCCAACATTGAGGAATACAACATATGTGGATGACAATTTTTCCTCGGTGATTGGTGTGCTAGCATGAAATTGTGGTTCCTTGTCAGTAATATCAACCACTTGAGTAAAGCTAGCTTTAATCATTTTATTGAGAATTGATGGTGGCATGGTGGAAAGTGGGTGAGTATTGTCGATGGTGTGTTCAATATGAGAATGAGGGCCCACTAAAAGAATTGAAGCAATGGTTGGGTTGTAGATCAAAGAAGTAATTAGACTAACATTGAGAAATTCAAAAAATGAAAGAAAAGGACATACTAATGCCTTAAAATCCTCCAAAGTATTATGGAAGTACATCATCTTTGTCTCAAGCTTCTTCGTGTCTAGATTGAGTGTTTATTTTATCATTCGCTTCTGGGAGGCAGAAGGTGTTTCGCAAGGCAGTGGCTTAGGTGCCATCCCTTCAAATGAATATGTCATATTATCATCCCAAACAATTCAGAATGAAATTTATCCTTTGAGAGAATGAAGAGTTGAGTTCTCTTCTAGAACGTGTCTAGGTTGATGCATTTAGATCGAATCCAGGTACTACCATGGCTTACACCAAACCATATATCTTATGAATATTCATCTAGGAGAAATGGTGGGATCTTGGGCCTAGATTTGGTGACAACTAGCATCTTTTGATACCCTCCATAGAAAGAATCCTCATTAATTTCCTTGTTGTTGGGTTCCCCGGAAGTTTGCCATGGTAAGTATCTAAGTGCAAGGGACTAATCCTCAGCAACCAATGTTATCTCTCTACCTTCCATTGGGTACCTCTTCTTCATATCTAAGGAAACAACAAGATATCCATACATAAAATATGTCTCCCTCTTGTACACATATTCATACACTTCAAAGAGCTCATTCAACATAAAACTGCACCAATTTAATTGTGTGCCTTGCACACAAGTTTCCATTACTGAAATGGTGTCCAAGGTGCACTCAGCCCTTGAGTAATGGCACATCATATTTCCATCAATTTTATAGCATGCAAATTTGATGGTAGGCTTGTTAATTAGTTCAATAAGGGCTCCCTTACCACCACGTTGAGTATCATACTTGTTTTAGTAGTTGTTGCCACCCATCGTCTTTCCTCTCTTAGAAGTATTTTAGAATGCAGATGAAGTATTCTGGAATGCAAATGACATTGTGGCTCCTACGGAAGATAGTCCTATGATTCTTTGAAAACTTTGGCATGTATAAGGTATTCCTTGTCAATCGAAAGAGAACATTCATGCATTCAGTTGATGAGGAATTTGGTACATTGCATTACTTCTCCCATGGTGTCGAACACTAGTAAACTACACAAATTTAGTAGCGTCAACCTCTATAGCCCTCTAAAATACTCTTTGATTCTGGATTAATTGCTTCCATCTGATTTGGCTACAGATTTTGTAAAAACTTCACACTTGAGCATTGTGAAATGGAAAGAGCTTGAGAGGTCATTATCCATAGGCGCAACTTTGTCATATTTTCCGTAGAGAGGCTTAATTTTAGTGACTCAGGAGCTAGATTAAGGTTCTAGAATAGAGATTACGGTAGCCTTAGTCATGGTTGTAGTTTGGAAACTATATAGAAAATACATAGGGGGTTTACATTTGGGTTAAGGACTAGAATAATTCAACACAAAATCAAAACTAGAAATTTGACCACCTAAGCTTTGTTACTGAAGATATTATCATTACCATGCAAACTAAATAGAAATACCTAACACAATGTTTTTTATTAGAACGATTAACCAATTAATATGGAAATTTCCTATACTTGATGCAATCTTGGAAATAACAGTGATTGTGACTCGGACCTAACCCAGATTACATAAAAACTAAAAAGGAGGGTGGGAATGATGGTTAATTATGATGATGTGATGGCAAGTTCCTAGAATTTGATGACCATATCATGTCAAGGATATTACAAGAGATATTTAGCCCAAATTGGAAATGATGGGGGGAAATTATTACTAATTATTAATGATAATACAAATTCCATGTGTGACTCCCCTACCACAAGCAGTTGTGAAGGGAGGCACTCGACTATCGCAACTAAAATAAATGATGGAAAATTATTTAGAACTAACATGACTGAACTAACTAATAGAACTAAAATAAAAGATGCAACTGAAGAGATTGACACACTAAGTTAACTGATTGAATCTACCTATACATAACTATAATCCCCTTTTGGAGATCAAATCAGTTTGATGTAGAACCTTGTTATGTCGTGGAAGAGATTCAGGTATGCATCATTCACGTAGCGAGGTAATAGGCCTCCATCCAGTTGTGTGAGTTTCATAGCTCCTGATGCTTTTACTACTGCAACAATGAATGGTCTTAACCAATGCATTCTCAACTTTCTAGGATGTTTTAGGAACTTATTTTTTTATAAGAGAACCTAATCCCCAGTTGCAAAGGATTTGCCTATCCTTCTCGATAGTTTGGTGGAAATCGCTAGGAATATGGTTTCATCCATTTCCCAAAGCTCGTCCAACTATTTTGTAATTGATTCATCTTATGTCATGTGAGTTCCCTGCGAAATGAAAATGTTGGGGATGATGAACTCGGCTAGCACCCACTTGTCCCAGTCATATCGGTTAGCAGAGCATATATTGATGAGGCCTCTCTAGGATTTTGTTAAAATCTTCCACATTGTCGTTTTCCATGGGATGGCATGGTGTTAGATCATAAATTTCTACAGAAATAAGGTGAGTGTCTCATTAATGAAGTGGGTCCCCTGGTCACTGGTGAGGCTTCAGGGGCACCCAAACTGAGTGATAATATTTTCGAAAATGAACTTGGCGGGAGTGTCTGCAGTGCAATATTTAACTAGTGCAACTTCATCCCATCTAGTAAGGTAATCTGTGGCAGCGATAATGTACCTAACATGGGAGTGACATGTCAGTGGATTAATGGGCCCCACAAAGTCAAATATTTGTTTCTCAAATTCCTGAAGTGCTCATACCGACTATAAGGAAAGTTGATTCCAATGCGATGGCTATCCCACGAGTTGGAAAACGCCACATTTCCGAGCATATTCCTTTCCATCTTAGAAAAGTGTGGGCCACCAGAGGCATGCCTACAACACTTTTCTCACAGTGGCCTTCCCTCCCATATGTCCACCCACAACTCTTGCATGGTATTCCCATAGTACATCTTGCTTCTCATGATCAAGAACACATTGTCGCCATATATGGTCTACCCATCTTGTATAATTGTCCTACAATCAGTTGTTAGTCTATATCTCGAACCACCATGTGCCTTTACTATTTCATTGTGTACTCCAAAAATTTGTCATTAGCTAGAAATAATGCAATGTCATCCAAGTAGTCTGGTATGGGCTTAACTCAGAAAAGGTCAACATCTAGCATTGATCATCTATTAACCCCCCAACTTCACTCAACTCTAGCCGGGAAATTTGATCAGGACCCACATTCAAATTTCTTGGCTTGATGATTACCTCGAATGTGAAGTCGTGGAACACCATAAGCCATCGACAAATAAATCCTTCGATTATAGGCTTGTTCACTAGGTACTTTAAGGCAAAGTGATCAATAAAGAACTTGAACAGGGCCCCTAGAAGATAGTGTCAAAACTTTTTCATTGAGTACACCACCACAAGCACTTTGTGGTAAATTAAGGTATAGTTCCTTTCCACCATGGATAATTTTATGCTAGCAAAGTTGATGGGGTGATCAAGGTTTCCATCTTCGGGCTGAGGCGAAATAACTCCCAAGATGATTTCTGATGCATCGATATGGACATGAAATTGCTTGTTCCAATCTGGATAAACCAATATTTGTGTGCTTGCTAGCTTTTTCTTTAACACATGGAAAGTCACTTCATATTCATCAAAACATGCAAACCTTTCTGATTTCTTCAACATCTTTTCCATTGGTGTGGTGATCAAAGCAAAATCGTGGATGAATCTATGGTAATATCCCATGTGCTTGAGGGTGGAACTCACTTTCTTAACACTTGTCAGAGGGGACATATTCAGGATTACCATAACCTTAGCAGGAACGACACATACTCCCTATTTACAGACTATATGCTCGATAATTATTCCAAAAGCGATAGAAGAAAACCACTTTTTCAAGTAGATCTTTAGTTGTCTACAATGGTTAAACATCACCCAAAGCAAGCTGGAGTGTATTTTTAATCAATTTTATATTATACAATCATCCATATAAACCTCCAGAAACCTATGAATATAGTCCTGAAATACAATGATTACAATCCTCTAGAAAATTGTTGGCACATTCTTGAGTCCAAAAGGAATGACATGGTAGGCATAGGACCCCCATTCAATCGTGAATGTGGTTTTCTTCTTATCCTCCTCTATAATACAGACTTGCAAGGTTTGGCTCAGCTGGAGGACAAAATTGTGTAGTGCTTTAGGGGAACAATCTAGGTTGCAGGAAGGTTGGGCAGGCAAAATATGTGTAGTTTCTAGAACGAGTGGGTAGCAAGGCTTGGCAGCAAAAACTGTGCAATTTTTTGGAGGAACAAACCGAGCTGCAGGGAGGCTTGGAAGACAAAATTTGTGTAATTTTTTGGAGGAATGAGCCGGGAGCTTGGCAGCCAAAATAGTGCAATTCCTGGAGGGAACTGGTAGCTAGCTGTTGGGTCACTGGCAGCAAAAACTGCACAATTCCTGAGGGGAACTGGCAATCTATTGTTGGGATTTGGTAGTGAGAAAAACTACATTGATGCTGGGAGGCTAGCCTTTTGATAACCTCTACGTAATTTCTAGGGTGAGTGGACTACTAGGCATCAAAGGACCTGCTCATGAAAATTGCACAATTTTCTGATTGAGCAGCCGGTCGATTGTTGGGAGGGTTGGCTGGAAAGATTGCGCAATTTTCTGAGGGAAACATGGATGGGAACTGGGTGTCTATCCAACCTGTCTACACAAATTTTTTAGTTAGTAGAGTGGACAAAGCTTGCAGCCTATGTGAAATTGTTTTAGGGGAGTCAACCCTGGGGTGGCTGTCAGGTCAAACTCTCCAGTTGACCAGCATGGAGAATGATTGATTTGTTTGCGAGCAGCGCAACTTGAAATGAATTGCTTGGTGCTTTTGTGTTGTTCTGGGTGACAATCAATGGAGTCGATGGCAGGGTGATGGCCCAACTGTCAAAGGGGATTCCGGTAACCTGGGTAAAATGGAAAAGCAAGGCAGATGTGTAGACTCACTCAAGCTCACGGAGTGAACCTGAGTGTGTGCAACCATCAGGTGAAACTCTCAAGGGAGGCTCCAAAACTGGGTGCATGCCAAAATTTTGGAGGGTGATGTAGTCGCTACAACATACCTCGAAGGCAAGATAATTCTTTACCCCTGTTGTTGGGAACAGGATCCCCCAAGAATAGTTTTGGGGCTAAGAGCCCATGTTTTGGGACAAATTTTATAATAAAGTTGTAAATTTTTCTGCATTTTGTGGTTGCAGAGCGCGAAGGCATCATGAGTCATGAAGGGTTGTCCATAAAGTGTAAAGTCAGTTGTAAAGATCCACCCATGGTCCACAAACCATGGGATTGTATAAAAGGAGCTAAGTAAGTAAGCTTTAAGTAGTGAATTTAAGAAGACATGTCTTGGAGTCTTAGCAGCAGATTCTATGTGTTTTGGGTCTTAGCATAGGTAGAGGCTCTATAGCTGAGTGCGCAGGGGCCTAGGGTAGAAATTCGTAGCTGAGTGCGCGGACCCCTACAACTGTGTGTGTAGGGCAGATAGAGTCTCTAATAATCTGATATATAAACAAAGAGAAGTATTCTACAAATTTTGTGTATCTATTTCTTGTTAATGCATCTAGTTATATTGCTTTTTGGGTTTAATTTACAATGTTCATGTGATGTGCAAATGTATGTGACTGTATTAGTTAATCGAATGCAAGTAAGAACATCTATTTATGTAGTGCTAACTATGATTGTTTAGTAAGATAAGTAATACACTTAAGATAACTTGGGAACCTATACAACCTATTGTCATAGCAGCACAAAAGTACCTGGATCAAGGGTTAATGCTACATAGAGGTCAATTGTACACCTTCGCGGAGATACTGAAGGGCGGAATAAATGGCTAGACTGGCAGAGCCCTGAATCTTAGTGACCTGCATGAAAGTAGGAACTAAGGGTATAAACTGACATCACAACCATCTTAGGGTACGGAAACTTGGTTCCAGCATCCCCCCATATTGCTTCGAATGAGGCTTCGGTCCGCACTCTACAGGCCGATGCCAAAAGGGCCAGTAATGTAGGGATTTTTCTGCCTAACTAACACTGAACCTAGGTCAATCCCCATGTAGCCAACAAATGGTTTTGTTGTCAGGACCTGAATTTGCATAAGAGATGTGTGATATTGTATCACTAGAATCTAACTAAGAAAGAGATTGAGGACTGGTTGGACAGGAAGATCCACGAATTCACGGCACATGAGAATAAAAATCTGCAGCTGAAAAAGGAACAGTGGCTAAACAGGTACCTGTATACAGAAATTCATGAGATCTTTTTCTATTCCTTTCTGGTTGAGATATACAAGTGGATCGCGAAGCTAGTGGATAACCAACAAAGGCGTAGGCTTGATGGTCCTATTATCTAGACCCCGGATTTAGTATAGAGACTAGAAGCCTTTGAGGATAAGATTGCCCATGCTGTTGATCATTGGCTCAATTGTATCATAGGAGACTTTGTGACTGAATTTGCAGTCGATACCTTAGTTAGCTACAATGAGTCAGAGCGACGCTTTTTCAAGGTTCCATGAGGTAAGTACTTGGAGTCTTTGAATACCTGGATTAAGATTCTATTGTGCGAAAAATGGGTTATGCATCTACCTTGATGTTCAGAGCTACGTGAAGTGGAAAGACTTACAAGAATGAAGGAAGAAAGGGTCCTGAATATAGCTCACTAATTTCATCTCCATTGGGTGATGAAGAGGGACTAGCGCAAGCTTCTCCGTGAAGTGCAATTTAGTTAATAGGACAAGGATTCCTATGACTGCCACCTCCGCCCACACCGCCTCCAACTTCACCACCATCGCCTACAACTTCACTCATATGACCACCACCTCCACTACAGTTCAGCATGGAAAATTCAGTGAAGTTTCCTTTGTTTAAAGGCTTGGGAAATGAGGACCTGAACCTGTTTTGGTTCGTCTCGGAGGTTGTATGGGAAGCTCAAGGCATTACAAATGATCACATGAAGAAGGCAACATTGGTTAGTGCTTTGCAGGATCACGTGCTAACCTAGTACATCAAGTGCTCTAATGATAACCCAAATTCTGGGGTGGCAGACATACAAACCACACTGAATAAAGAGTTTGGTAGGCCTAAATCCAAGGCATAATCGATTGTGGGGTTCAAGGAAATCGTGATGAAACCAGGAGAGACACCTTGGGAATTGGATCAGAGGTTGAAATGTAAAATCCACGAAGCTAATATGAACTTAACGAATGGACATCATCGTGAGTGGTTCATGGCTTTGCTCCTACCACACCTAAGGTTTGCGCTGTCACAACAGAAGATTACAACTCAAGCAAGGGCCTTGGAGATTACAATGAGACTACATGAAACACTGATGCAAGATCTGAATCTGGGGGTTTAGCAGATCCATGTACAGTTTCAAAATCTTTTCCTTGAAATGAAAAGTCTGAAGCAAGACAGAATGGTTCGCTCAGAGGTGCGCGAAGAAATATGGTGATTGAAATGTAAAGGTTAGGGGCATGACAAAGACCACTTCCTGGTCTTTCAAAACTATACCGCAAGGGGAGGACCGATGACTTTGAGGCCGGAGGCACAAGAAGAACCAAGCATGGGGCCTGCATTGTGGTGTGCTATATGTCAGCTAGCAAGGAAACATACGACAGATAATTGTCATTTACTGCAGAAGTTTGTACAAGCACCGCAACAACTATTTTGCAACTTCTACAAATTGGCAGGGCATGATGAGCGCAACTACAAAAGTTATCAATTGATGATGGATAGAACTCTCACCTATAGGGTTCAAAAAGAAACGCGGCTCCCTGACCAGAGTGCAAGGATGGCGTGAATAGGCTTTCAGGGGTGCAGAAGAGGCTAAGGCGTAGGTGGACCTAGCAGAGGTGGACCTAGCAGAGGTCAAGGATAGCTAATAGTCTACAATTGTGGAGGACCAGGACACTATGCTCATGAATGCACTAACCCTACGCGACCGTCATGCAAATATTGTACTCAATTTGATTAAGAGATAGAAGATTGTCTTATGCTAATAGCAAGGATATGCAACAAAGGGGCACTACCACCTCAGCCGACTCATAACCTACAGATGATGAGGTATGAGCCCCGCGAAGAGGACCTAAATGTGAATATAGTGCTCGAAAGTAGAATTGCAATAGGGGATAATAAGAGGAAACAACCTGAAGAAAGCGAATGGGTTCGCAAAGCTTTGGCGAAGGAGGCTAAGTTTGACTTAGAGCGCTCACGCAAAATGTTAATGGAAGCAAAGAAGATCTTCGCTGAGGCCTCCATCTCAAGGAGCAAGGATAAGCCTGATCAAGAATTGGACCCTTCTATACTTACGACCTTTCTAGAGACTTGCATGAAGCTGTTATGCGATAGCAAGATTGTGAAGGGATTAATGTCGCTTATAAATAGATGAGGTAGAAACACTCTGGGTGAACTACGTGTGGTACGAAATATTGGTAAGCATAAAGCAAGGATGGGACAAGAGATGAGACTAACCACGCAGATAGAAGAATATGAAATGGATCAGGTTATTTTGGATTTGGGGTCAGACGTGAATGTTTTACCAAAAAAGACTTGGGAGTGGACGGGAAGACCTGCACTTTAGTGGTCTCTGATTCAGTTAAGGATGGAAAATTAGCAAAATATCATCCCCATGGGACGGTTGCAAGGAGTAATTGTAGATATTGAAGGCACAAGTGCATTGGCTGACTTTGAAGTAATAGAAATTGTGGATGACAACAACCCCTACCCTGCACTCCTTGGCATTGATTTGGCTACTTACATGAATGGGTTAATCAACCTAAAGAAGCGGAACATAATATTTGAAAAAGAAATTGCTTCACATAATAGTACCCCTAGATCCTACTGAAGGATTGCACTATACTGAACCGATCTGTGATTATGAGAGTGATGACGATTTGGACTGCATATATAAGATAACAGTGTGAGACCAAGATTGGGTGAATCCAATAGCGGATGGACGAATTACATGGGATTGTGAGAGTTCCTACACCTTGGACTCTAATGAAGAATTAGATTGTTGGCATAATCAACTACATGAAGTAACTACGCTGAGTTGTAACATGATGACCCGGTCATTGCATTGTGTGTCGTCAGAGGTAAGAAATCTACCCACTTACATTGGCTTGAATGTTGTAGATGTATTTTTGGATGCATTTGAGAGGGAAGTACCAGAGAAGCAGCACTTCCAGGCTTTGGACTGGGGATTGTGCGCTACACCCACGAGATGGTGGGGTACCCACAAGGGTAGCTTTGATGATTAGCGCGAGTGTAGGAGGATGATGCACACATGCTTTGGGAAGCTAAAGGTACAAATGATAGACAAGTATGACGGGAAGGAAAATCCATGCACACACTTGGCCAAATGGGCTAAGGATTATGGAGCGAAGCCCAAACTTGAATGGGTGCACTTGTTCTATCATACCCTGGATGTCATCCCAATGAACTAGTACTTAGAAACAGAGCTCTGCCATCATACAGGTGAATGGGATATTCTATGCAAAGGATTCATAATGATGTTCATCTTTGAATACAGGTTTGATTGTATTGACGAAGCGCTACAAGAAGTGAAATCAGTAATCTTTAGGATACCATAGGATCCTTTGGATCTAATTCAACCCGATTGGACTACTCAGCTGAGCCAAGGGCTGGAATACTATAATGTGAATATTGAAGAAGAAGATGAGGATCCACGAAAGATTAACATCCCTAAAATAGAGGGTCACCACGAGGTTGAGGGACCACAGATTGAGAATCCTGATATGACCGTGCCACTAAAAACGAAACAGGTAAATATTGGTATGGAGAAGGAGCCCAAATTCGTGAAGATTGGAGATTATTGGGATGATGCAATGGTGGATAAGGTCACTGAATTTCTCCATGAATACCAATATTCGTTCCCTACCAAGTTTACTGAGCTAAAAGGGATAATAGGAGACCTGGGCATTATGAAGATCATGCTAAAACCCGATGCGAAGCTAGTTAAGCAAAGACCTTACCGCCTCAATCCGAAGTATAAGGAGAAGGTCCACTTAGAGCTAGACAAGATGCTCATGGCAGGCACCGTAGAAGAATATGATTGGGTAAGCCCAATGGTGGTACAGTAAAATAAGCAAAAGGATGAAATAAGGATATGTGTAGATCTCAGGAAGTTGAATGATGCTTATGTACATGAGCCTTTCCCAACTTCGTTCACTGATGAGGTATTGGATAATGTAGGTGGCCAAGAAGCGTACTCCTTCACTGATGGGTTCTCCGGGTACCATCAGATCAAAATTGTGCAAGAGGATAGAAGCAAGATGACCTTCACGATTGACTGGGGATGTTTTTAGCACACTGTAATGCCTTTCGGATTGAAGAATGTGCCTGCAGTTTTTTTGCGCATAGTCATTGCTACGTTCAAGGAATTTATTCATAAGTTTCTAGAACTGTACTTTGATGACTGGACTGTGTTTGGGCTGGTCAAATGCCATGTCACAAGTTTGCACCTGATGCTAGATACTTGTCGAAGGTACTAGATTGCACTCAATTCGAAGAAATGTCTGTTATGTGTTCCTTTTGGGACTCTGTTGGGTCATGTGGTTTGCAGGCATGGACTAATGGTAGATCTTTTGAATATCGCGGTGATACTTAACTTGGAAGAGCCAAGGAGTGTGAAACAACTGCACACAACCTTAGGATATAATGAGTATTACAGGAAGTTTATCAAGGGTTATGCCCAGATCACCGTGCCTATGGAGAAGTTGTTGAAAAAGGATGTCACGTTCTGTTGGAATGAGGATTGTAAGAAAATATTAGATGTATTTAAAGAAAATATGGTCACCTCACCGATTTTAGTCTTCCCGAATTGGAAGGAGGAGTTTCATGTACATGTCAACATGTCATGTATAGTATTTGGAGCAGTATTGACGCAGGCTAGCAGAGGAGAATTGGACCATCCTATAATGTTCGCAAGCAGAAGGTTCACCAAGGCTGAGAAAATTATTCCACCACCGAGTGCAAAGGGTTAGCCATGGTATACGCGCTCCAGAAGTTTAATCACTATTTGTTGGGTGGACATTTTAAGATGTATATGGATCATTCTGCATTGACATACCTGGTCAATAAGCCTATTTTGGGGGGGAGAATCGACAGGTGGTTTTTATTGCTCCATGAGTATGATTTTTAAGTTATTGTGAAGCCTAGACGACTAAATGCGGGAACAGACCATATGTCATGCATCGAAACAGGGGAAGAGCCCACTAATTTGGAGGAGGGATTTCCTGACACGCAACTATTTGTAGTGCACATCACAGATGGTCATTTTGAAGACATCATACACTTCCTAATGACAAGAAATTCCTCGGAAGGTTACACCATGCAGCAGAATAAGGAGTTATTGGTGCGCGTATTAGACTTTTGTGTCATTTCCAAGAATTTCTACAAAATGGGGTCTGATGAAATATTGCGACAATATGTACTAGATTTTTAAAGGAGAAATATCCTCATGGACACTCATGGGGGCAACACAAGAGGTCGTTATGTAGGGAGAGCAACCTCACAGAAGATACTACGCGCAAGGTTGTGGTGGCCAACCCTCCATTAGGATTGAAACGTTTACTGTAAGGCGTGTGACGTGTGTCAAAGGATAGGCAGGCCATCGCGGAGGGATGAGCTACCTCTAAATTCACAGATGACATTACAACCCTTTGAGAAATGAGTGATAGATTTTGTGGGACCCATTCAGCCCCAAGGGAAGAAGACGGGAGCACGATACATTATCACCAGGACTGAGTATTTGACTCGATGGGAAGAGGCACAGCCTATGAAGTATTACAAAAGCATGAATACTGTGAAGTTCCTCTTTGAGTATGTACTGACACAATTTGGGTGTCCAAAGATTTTTATGAGTGATCGTGGTACGCACTTTTTGAATGAGACAATCAACATGCTGACGAAGGAATTTCAGGTATATCACCAGAAAAGCATGCCCTATCACCCACAAGCTAATGGGATGGTGGAAGCATTCAATAAGGTGCTAGAGAATGCGTTGACCAAGGTTTGCAATGCTCATCGCAACCTACTCGTACCCACAGTACTATGGGCCTATCAGATGATATGCAAAAAGTTGACTGGACAAACACCCTTTAGGCTCGTATATGGTGTTGAAGTAGTGATTCCCATGGAATACATTGTGCCTAGTCTGCGCATAGTGGCACTAACAAGTCTGATGGATTGCAAAGCCATGGAAGAGAGACTCGTGCAACTGGCTAAGCTTGAGGAAGAGAGATTTCTAGCTGGAATTCACCAATAGGTCCAAAAGCAGCATGAAAAAGCATGGCATGATCGACACATTAAGCTGTGCACCTTCAAGGTAAATGATTTGGTTTTGTTATATGACAACAAGTTTGATCAACTTCCATGGAATTTCATAATGCACTTTTTAGGGCCCTATTTCATTAAGGAGATTACCAATGGTGGAGCAATTCAATTGGTTAAATTGAATGGAGATCCCTTCCTAGGAAAGGTGAATGGCAACCGATTGAAGCCATACACCGGTGATCCGGCCAGGTGGCTATATGAGGGTAGCATAGTCTTAGCACTTCAGGTAGCTAAAAGGAGGCGTGAGACTATAAACTACACTGCCTGAGTTGGGGAGCTATGCGATTGGAGGATTGTGTGAAGCAAGGAAGTGTCACAGTATTCGCGACAACACGAAGGGAGCTATTCTACCTAGGCAGAAATCGTGCAAGTCAACTAGAAAGTGATCATTAAAGTCACTATTCATGATTTTATGGTAGAGATGCGGCCAAATGGAGCAGGTGGACGACATTTAAGATGAACTTTATGGGTCAGATCATTGAAAATATACTTCCAATCTGGCATTAATGAACCAAATGTGGGAGGAATGGTCAGATTTGAATTCAAAATGCCCTATAAAATATAGGTGGCTGCCCAGCAAAAAACACTTGGCATTTTGAGAATTGAGTTGTTGAGCCCTCAGGCACACATGAACTGAGAATTATTCGAAGCTATGTTAGCGAGTTTTCCATTTGAGAAATTACCAGAGGTGACACAAGAATTGTTGAATAGCGTCATGTCAGTACCCATAGAAGCTATGGACACCGAAGAAATGATAATCGAGGAGGTTGTGCCAGAGGTTATTAGGGAGGAAAAATGTTAGGCCCCTACACTAGTAGTATAGGGGCCTAATGAACAATTTTTGGATGATACAAATGAAAATACCTCCTTTCTATATATAGGAGTCTAAGGGGTCACAATGAAATCAGAGCCGACATAACAATAATAATGTAATGGCACAATAATAACAATAGTGGGCTTCTATGGGGCACAATAGTGACAATATGGGCACTACATGGGTACATCAATATAATAAGGGGGATGTACTAATAATAATAAGGGGTTACACTAGTAGTATAGGGGCCTAACATGCCCCTCTCCTTCAAAAATCATTGTCCTCAATGCTTGAGTAGTTCTTGATGCTTCTGTATAAAATTCTTGTCCTCCCATGTGGAATCTTCAGCAGGTAAGTTCTTCCACTTGATGAGATACTTTGAAATTGATCGATTTCATAGTTGTCGAGTTCTTGTTTCTGTAACTGCTCTAGGTTCCAATATGATTTTTCCATCCTCTTCAATTTCTGGCAATATTGTTTGAATTGGGATGTTTTGTAACTTTTGAATAAGTGGCAATACTTCTTTGTCCTTCTTCCATTCATCCCTTGCTTTGTTTATCCAATCTAGTTGGATAATAGAAATAGCACAAAACAATGCTTCCACATCCTCATCCTTGAAGAGTCTTCTCATTCAGTAAGGTCACCATTTTTTAAGTGCATGTAGTATTGCCAACATTTCCTTCTCATAAATAGCTTGCTTGAGATGTAGCAGTAAAAATACCCAATCACCTACATCAAAACATTTTTCACTATGATGTTGATCTACCTGTTGTTTCATTTGATTTGGCACCAAAGTGGTGTTATCCTTTAAAAGTTGGAGAACTTGTTGTTGATGCTCGATGTGATCTTTCACTGCTTGAACCTTTTTCTTCTTGATATGTCCTTCTATCTTAGAGTTTGAGGAGTGGTAATTTCTTCCAATCCTTTACAAGATATGGTCGGATTCATTTCTTGATGCTCGATGTGATCTTTCACTTCTTGAACATTTTTCTTCTTGATATGTCCTTCTATCTTGATAGTTTGAGGAGTGGTAATTTCGACCAATGAATAACAAGATATGGTTGGATTCATTTCTTCTTTATTGATGTGATCTTTCAATTCTTGCACCTTTTTCTTCTTGATATGTCCTTCTATCTTGAGAGTTTGAGGAGTGGTAATTCTTGCCAATTTTACAAGATATGGTATGATTCATTTCTTCTTTCTCTAGGGTGGGGTCCTAGCGTATATCCTCTTCTTTTGATGTTTCTTGATCCTTTTCTTCTTCATCTTCATACTCTATGTAAAATAATTTCTTCTCAACACACTTATGACCTTTAGTGCATTTGCTATCACAATTGTAACAAAGCCCTTTTTCTCTTTTTTCTTCCATTTGTTGTGGTGTAACCCTTGTAGGTTGTGGAAGGCTAGGAGAAACAACACTTCCATCTTCATAGCTGTGAGGAGCAGAATTCATTGTTGCCATAATTTTACTTTCTAGTATGTCACAAAGCCCTTTTACTCTTTCCAATTGTTGTGGTGTTGCTCTAAAGAAGGTGTTGCTCTTTTTATCCTCATAATGTGCTATCATTTCCTCTGTGAGAATTGACCACGTAACAATTAGTTTACGAGAACAAAGCCCTTTATACCATAAAAATTGATCCAGTTCTAAATATGAAGATGCAATACATACCTTTTGTAACAGTGATACACCATGTAGATCAAAATATTGCTCCATCTGACGTATCCAATTTACCAGATCCTTGCCATCAAACTTCATCATCTTGCTTTTTCTTGATTGTAGGAGCACGATCTTGAAATGACTGTAACTCTTTTCTTTTAGATCTTTAAGTTCTGAAATTGTGACCTGTGGTAGCCCTCTGTGTCCTCTTTTCAATGCCACTAGGCTGACCCCAATTGGATTCTCCAATGAAGAGTTATGCCAAATCTCCCATAATGACTTGATTATAGACTAATTCAGTAGAGCGAACTTGTACGACGCGCCACGTGTCCCTGTTTTGAATTTTGGCTCTAGAAAATATATAAAAGAAACTAAAGTTCGTCTTCTTTCTATACTTTCTTACAAAATTTAGATCTAATGCTCAGAGAGAAAGTTATGATGATTTTCCCCAGGTGACCTGTTTTGAATGTAATTCAGGATTCTGCAAAAGGACCAACTTCCTCAGATCATATCTCCAAAAATATAGCGTGAAAAGCTCTAAAATTTGGACGTGAGATTCCGAGCGATATTTTATCAAATGGGATTGTTGTTTAGCTTCTGAAACATTGCAAAAAAAATGTTACAGTGAAAATGCCACGATGACCTGTTCGGAGTAGCGAAACCCTAGAATCCAAAGCTCTAATACCAAATGTTATGAAACCAGCTCACAAAAAGATAGAAAAGATAGATGAACACCTTAGAATTCAGCCTCTTCGAGGGGGAAACCTCCTTTACATTACACAAATGAACAATTTTTGGATGATACAAATGAAAATACCTCCATTCTATATATAGGAGTCTAAGGGGTCATAATGTAATCAAAGCCAACATAACAATAATAATGTAAGGGCACAATAATAACAATAGTGGGCTTCTATGGGGCACAATAGTGACAATATGGGCACTACATGGGTACATCAATATAATAAGGGCAATGTACTAATAATAATAAGGAGTTACACTAGTAGTATAGGGGCCTAACAAAAAATAATTTGCCCCAGAGGTTGCGGAAGTATTAGCGGAAGTTCCCAAATCACCACGGACACCTAGACCAAAGCCAACCCGAACTAAGGATAGTGAGAATGATAAAAAGGGAAAATAGGCTACAATACTGATGCACGCATCGTCGATAAGGAACCCTCAAAAGGACAAGCCCACCACACAAACCCATTAACCTAGAGCCAGAGGAGGAAGAAATTGAAGATATCACGATGGATGATGAGGACTTGGGGATAGATGTGGAGGAAGTTGAAGTCCAGGGTGCTAACTCTATCACTCGGTCACCTGAGTACGTCCCTTCGCACAAGGGAAAGACTAAGGTTCCAAAAGACATTAATGAGAGCAAGGTCCCCTTACAAACCCCTCTGCTTCCAGATGATATTGTCTTTGAAGGACCGTGTTGGGGTGGGTTCCTCTATTAAAGCTAGAAGACTGGGATTTAGCTGGCCATGAGAAGTTCTCGCACTTAGCAACCGAGCAGCTAATGCACCGCATTATTGATACAACCACCGAGACGACCACATTGGAACTGCGGAAGTGGCTCAGGGGAGTAGATAAGGCAGGTTTTCTCAAACTGCTATGGGTTTCGCACTACAACTACACCTTGATTACAGTATTGGTCATCAAGTAGTTGCTATGCATGGTGCATGATCGGTGTCTGTGGCTGGAGGAGCCAATACCCATCACTGATAGATTGATCCATAGGATCACATGTCTTCCCTACACAGGTGAAAATCTGGCCATGATGTTTGGTAAAAAAGGTGGCGAGCAGGCCCTTGCACAGGCCATGAAGGAGAAATTGAAGCTTGTGAAGAAGCCTGCTATAAAGGTGGCCACGCATATTTTGGTAGGAAAGGTGATGAGGAAGTGTCACACAAATGACGTGTCGACACCTGTCGTCACACTAGTAGCCCAATGCACCAAAGGAGTCCAGTTCAATTGGGTGCACTATCTCTGTGGTGAGTTCCTTGCAAACTGTCGTGAGGCACAGGAGCTCAGCAAGACTTTCCACTATGCGTGGCTCTTGATGTCTATTGTGTTGGTAGCATGGGAGCTATCAAAAGATAGTCAATTCCCCTCGGTCGCACCAAACCTACCAGAAGCTGCGAAGTATGCTTCGCTGTGGGCGACCAAGGATGCACAACGCATCAAAGATAGTAAGATCTTCTGGATCTTGATGGAGATGAACACATGCATGGCTATCATTCGTAAACTACAATTGTCACCTACTGTGTTTGCCAACTTGCAGGGCTATGCAGAGTTCAAGGAATACTTTCACCATGTGTGGATCAGGGTGTGAAAGGACCCTACGCATACATGGTATGACATGCCTTACTTGGCAATGGATGACACAATTGATGCAGTGCTTGATCGTTGGCCGACAGAGTGGCGCACTACATCAAACTTAGCGGTGGGGGTGAGAAAGTTCACCATGCAGCACAAAAAGGAGGAGGCCAAGCTCAAGATGGCGCATCTAGCTGAGAAGAGGAAGAAGGAGGCTGCTGACAAGGCCCAGGCGGAGCGTGATGCTGCCCAGCAGATAGAGAAATGGACGAGCAGATAGAGTAGTATAGCACAGACCTATAGGAGACGTCCGTCCGCATCAAGCTTCCAAGGGAACAAGATAAAGGAGGGTCAAGGAAGAAATCCAAGGCCACTAAGACGTCGTTGGACCCAATCACCCTCACAGAGGGCGATTTGCATGACCTCAAAGACATGGTGCAGGATGTCACTACAGAGGCACTACAATAGTTTGAATAGTAGTAGCAACTACTATTGGAGCCATCCAGACAGGTTTGCAGGAGCTGTAGACCCACGCATTAAAGGTTGGCACAATGTCCACTAGCCTTGCAGTCGTTACTTCAGAAGCTGCTGAAATGTTGTGTGTAAAGGTCTCCAGTGTGATAGTGCCGCCCAATGGAGCAATAACCATGGAGAATGAAGTTGACTGGCCCACCATTATCATCCTCAAGGGAATCGGGTTGAATCTAGCAGTGCTCCCTGGTGAGACGCTCCACCTATTGCAAGCTAGGGTGATCACAAAGCTGCAGGCCTATGAACACCATGCTCTACAGGTTAGCAGCGAGTAGAGGATTAGTAATGAAGATATGGCCCTACAGCAAGACTCTTCCATCGCCGTCATCACTGAGGTAACCAACCGAAAACAGAACCTAGTTCAAGTCATGGAGGAGGCATGCCAAATGGTCCCAGAGTTGGCCATTCCTGAGGAAGAACCGGTCGAGGTGCTATAGGGGTGCGTGACGCTCATATAGAGTTGGCTAGGCTTCAACTGGAGCTAAACCTACAGATTACAAAATTACAGGTGAAGGCCCATCCTTCAACTCCGCCAGAAGTAAAGGAGCAGCGTGCAACCGCTATCACAGAGGCGACAACGGCAATCGACAGTGCAATAGACGACTACACACAACATTTTGAACAGTCGTTTGAGGTCCTGACGAACCTGCAGAAGAACCCTAATGTATAACGGTTGGAGACAGAAGTGCGAGAACTGCAGCAGCACTTGACGAAGTAAAAGGTATAGCGCAAACCATCACACTCACGCAGAGACTAGAAAAGTTGCAGGAGGCTAAGCAGTTGAAAGAACAGGTAGATGCAACGCAACACAAGGAGGCAGTGCTAAAGGCACGCTTGAAGCCCTGGTTGGATGAGGCTTATGTAGTCACGACCTCTATTGAAGGAAAGCTTGCGACTCTATAAGCAACTCAGCAAAAGCTTCAAGCCGACAGTTCGATATCGGTGACCAAGTAGATGGTCGCACAATGCATTGTCGAGGTTTTGGTCATATAGGTTGAACTGGGAGGTTTTCATGCTAAGATCTTCGTGCCCGCAGAGTGACTCGAGGGTGAGTCACAATGTTTGTGTTGGGGGCCTGTTGGGACATGTTTTATAATAAAGTTGTAAAGTCTCCGCATTTTGTGGTCGCGAAGCATGAAGGTGTCATGATTCATGAAGGGTTGTCTGCCCCTATTTTGTAAAGTGTAAAGTCGGTTGTAAAGATCCACCCATGGTCTATGGACCATGGGATTGTATAAAAGGAGATAAGTAAGTAATCTCTAAGTATTGAAGTTAATAATACAAGTCTTGGAGTCTTGGTATCAGAGTCTAAGTGTTTCAGGTCTTAGCATAGGTAGAGGCTATACAGCTGAGTGCACAGAGGCCTAGGGTAGAAGTCTGTAGCTGAGTGCATAGACCCTTGCAGCTGTGTGCGCAGGGTGGATAGACTTTGTAATAATATGAGATATCAATAAAGAGAAGTATTCTACAAATTCTATGTATCTATTTCTTGTTAATGCATCTAGTTATATTGCATTTTGGTTTAATTTACAATGTTCATGCGATGCATGAATGTATGTGATTGTATTAGTTAATCAAATGCAAGTAAGAATATATGTCTATGCAGTGCTAACTCTGATTGTTTAGTAAGATAAGTAATACACTTAAGAAATCTTGGGAACCTATACAATATGTTGTCAATTGTACACCTTCGTGGAGGTACTAAAGGGTGGAATAAAGGGCTAGACTGACAGAGCTCTAAATCTTAGTGACCTGTGCAAAAGTAGGAATAGAGGGTATAAAACGACGTCACAACCATCTTAGAGTGCAGAAAATTGGTTCCAGCATCCCCCCATACTACTTCGAGTGAGACTTCGGTCCAAACTCCATAGGCTGATGCCGAAAGGGCCAGTAGTGTATGAATTTGTTTGGCTAACAAACGTTGAACCTAGGTCAGGCCCCATGCAACCAAAACCTGCTATGTCGACCTCTACATCCTCTACACATCCAAATGGGAGGATAAAATAATGGTTCACCATGTGTAACTAAATTAGAGAGAATTCCAACTTAGGCCTTACCAAGACTTCCCAGGTTTTTCTTGGCAGGATATTCACATCTAAACCCAAGTCTAGCATTGTATCCTTTATCTGAAATCCTGCAATCTGGGCATCAATCCAAAATTCCCTCCCTATCATTTTCTCTTTCCTACGCAGCCATCAGGAATTCCTCGGAAATGAGTCATTCCCCAGTCACCCCATATTTGGTAACAACTTTAAGATTTTCTCGCAACTATCTGAGCATTTGGTCATCGTTCACAATCTGCAAAAACAACCTTAACCATTCTTCTATAGGTTTGGAATTATGTTGTGATAGATTTTGGCTTCTAGCCTGTGAAGGTTCTGGTTGTTCTCCTTGGAGCTAAATAGTGAGGGTCAATTTGTTAAAAATATTTGTGGCCTTTTTTTAGTACTGCTTCTGTTGGCTGGAATCATACAAGTGCTTTGGTGAGGCTGACTTTATGATTCTTGGTTGTTTAGTGGCTCCAAAGTCATCTCCAGTCTTCTTCCCTCCTTGGGTGACTATATTAATGTTTTAAAGGGGAGTTGTCTCAGGTTCCCTTGGTTCAACATTAATTAGATTTACTTCTCATTGGTAGTTATTCTCTTCCCATCTAGAAATTAGCTATGGAAAATCTTTTGTTGCATACATGTTGACCGTGCACTGAGAGAACCAAGGTCTTCTAGATAGCAGATAATCTCTTGCAACATGCCCCTACTACTCATAGTTGTAACAATGGATCGGACCTCTACCTCCTATTCTTCCCCCTCTTGTTCCTCCACCTCCTTATCCTCAAGGAGCTTCATTGATCCTATAAGTCGAACAATCCAACCATTTAGCTAAGGAATCTAGTTCCCTACACTAATTAGTGTGGTGAGTGGGTGAACCACATAACTCACAGAAAACATTATTTGGTACATTTGAATACTTTGGTAAAATTTGACAGAGATGAGGGAGATGCACATAGGTCATATAGATTTCACAATATTCAGTTCGAGTTGCACCCTGCTAGTTAGGAAAGCATGGAATTGTGTGAGCCCTATATATAACCCTTGTGTACCAACCTGTGAAACTCTGACGACGGGTAAATATGTGGAGGTCCTAGCTGGTATGGAGTGAGTGCTCAGGCCTCTCAATATTCAGAACTTCGTGGCATGATTCCCCTCAATATGGTAGTTGGTAAATCATATGTGCAGTCACGATTGTCACACCAGCCTCATGTCCCTTAGCTACTCTGTCAGATCAATGATTTGATGTTGCAGTCTTATGAGAATGGGGTAGTGGGAGACCATTCCTCCTTAATGTTCATGTGGATATCCTACCATGGACTCAATTCGGGTTGCCTATTCTAGGGAAACCTCCATAGTATCAATATTTTTTTGAGTCAACGATTTGTGGGTAAGTGGCAATAGAACTTTGATAAACTAATCCCGCACATGGTTGGGGTCAGTAGGGTAGCTTAGCTTGCCAATGGAATCCTTAAATATTTGCATCATCTCTCTAGCAGTTTCTCCTTCCCTTTGCTTAATTTCCAATAGTTATGATAGCCCTTGTTGGTTAGTCTGGGGGAGTTTAAAGTCCTATAAAAACTCCCTCCATACTTCATCTATCGTTTCATTATGTTTCAATGTGGACCACTCAATAAACCATCTCAATTCCTTCTCTTTAAGAGTGGTCTAAAATTTAATAAGCTTTGTGACATATAGAGTTTGGCAAGCTCTCTAGATGCCCTCACATAGGTACCAATGTTGTTCGACATCTTCATTCCCTTTCCCAAAGAATTAAGGATATCTAGTAAAGGAACCTGCCATGTTACCAACCATACATGGTTGAACTAGCGAAACAAGTATGAATCCTTTCGAACCTGATTCTAATTATCCTTGGGGACCAAAACTACAATTACTATTTCTACCACTAGAAGGATCAACCTTGTAGGTAGTGTGTACACTGTGGACCATTATAACTTTAACTAGCTTGGATAAAATTGACCAAGGTTGTGATAAAGTACTATGGGAAGGTTCGGGGAGGTATACTTGAGTTTTTGGAAATGAATCACTACTCATGGGAGACACATCATTCTCGAAAAACAATATTCTCATAGTGAACTACATTTCATCATCTAAGCCTTCCTTGGAACTTGTAGGGCTCTATCCATCTGGCGTTCCCATCTATGTTGGCAGGGAAAAATATCTACTACTTCTCTAAACCTCTATTATTGTGGTGGTTATGGCCTCTCCTATTGGACCGGGTTTCACTCTAGCATCATCCCCATCGCTCTATGAATTCAACCAACTTCTTTTTCCTTCTCGTTCCTCTAGACTACTTAATACTGCTCCTGCTTGGTGTAGCTCCTTTTGCCATCTATAGATCTCATGCAAAAATTTCTCTCGCCATTATTTAGATATTTGTGCTCTCATATCTTTAGCCTTCCGAAATTCATCCACATCCATTCATCCAATATTTTCATAGCTCCCAGTCAGGTAGCATTCCTCCCCTTATACCCTTCCCCTAATACTGTGGATTTGAGCTGCCACGAATGGGCCCTAGAACACCAATAAGTTCTCTTATACCATTAAAAATTTAATCCAATATGGGATTTCCTTTAGTACTCTCCCTCACAGCCCTGACTTGAGTACAATCTCAACTTTAGAAAATTATTGATGGCCCTCTACAAAAACCTTGATAATATACCTCTCTAGAGTGGTCTACACCAAGAAGTCGAGAGCTCGAGTAAGGTCCATGTCAAGCTGAACAATTCAACAATATAAGCTTAGGTCTAGGTACGAGGAGATCGTATTTGGCTTCCAGTATTTTATTTTATCTCTGCAATTAATTATAAAGCTCCTCTAAGAACTTGTACTAGAAGATCTTGTATTAATCGCTTGTAGGCTCCGCATACATAAGTTATTCCTTCAACTACTTCATACTTCGGTGATAGATTTATGCTTGTTGGGAGGCAAATCCCTCTTCTTGTTCATGCCACCAATCTTACAACTCCTTCTTAAAGATTCTCGACATGATATTCCAGATCCCTTTGAAATATTCCAAGCCCAAACAATGGAACGATTTTTCTAGCAAAAAATGGTGGTTAATTTGAGACCATGGGTTCAGCTACAAGGGCCAAAAAAGGGTATTCCATATTATAGCTGCAGCATCATCATTTTCACCTTACTCAAGAATAATAGGGAATCTCAATCATAACGCACTGCGAGCTTACTTGGTTAAGGGATTGGAACCAGGCATCAGGGAAATCACACAAGCCTACCAATACTCATTAAACTCAAAACCACGACATCAAACATGTAATCTTTGCAGAAGAAAACAACTAAAGTATTCAAAAGAACATAAAATACACACATGAATTCATAATAAAATTTTAAAGGGGTCACATAAAACCAACATAAGGAGATCATTAAACATCACTGCTACTTCCTCTTTCATTAGTTTCAATCAACAATACATAATTACATTTGGGATCAGATGCCATCCCAACAAAACATGAACTAGGAATATAATCTAATATAGCAGGTGATTACAGAATCATGCAGGCTCAATAGGCTCCACGAAAACATTTCAGTACACTCCCCTCTCCATCGTTATGGTTTTTCCTTTGGCCTTTTAAGCACTGTGCTCACCTAGACTATTTCTTTCTTCTTCAAATGCTCTGCCTTTTCCTTTTCAACTGCTTATATTGCTCGGTTGTGACTACTTCCTCTGTTTTTAACAAAGATTCTAGCTCAATTGTGACTGCATGTTCCTAGATTTCCTTGGCCAGTCTTCCACAACTTCTAGATTTTAGTGAATTATGTCGTATTCCTTAGCTTCCTTGTCTATGACTTCCCATCAGCCACCTTTGGTCAAAATGTGGTCAAATTTCAAAACATGACAAAACTTTGTCCCCAAAATGAAGGACCCAACAATATGTGTGTGTGTGTGTGATTATGACTGATAGATTTTCTCAGGGATCATTCTTATGGAAGAATGATGGTTTAGAATTCAGCTCATGATTATGTGAATGGATTGTTCGGATAACATAATGAATTTATCGAATGATATTCCTAGATGAATGAGGAATCTATTGAGTAGGAGGGGATTCCTATTGATTATGATTTTAATATCATGTGAATGTGATTCTTATATTGTGCTCATGTTTGCATTAGGAAGCGAGAATAATGCAGGATATATCAATAGAATGAAAGTAGTGGGAAAATTGAAGGAACCACAGACCCAAGATTTGGTTTGTGCATAAATGTGGAAAAAACATGGGAAACTGCAATTTTCAGGTAAAGGAATAGGGTTCTCTGGATCCCTGGTTTGGGTGGAGGCCTTGTATCCTTTACATTTCCAATTTATACGAGTGAAGATGATATAGTCTCTAGATTCTCGATGATAATAGACTGTGGGTTGAAATTGGCTACAACGTTGCGTACATGTTGTATTATGACAAATTGTATTGTGTGTGTGTTTGTTGTAACGTATGTGTGTATGTTTTATTGTTCCATGTGTACATTGTATTATGCCTCGTATATTTGTATATGTGTTATGTAATGTGTTTTGGATAGGAAGGTATGGGACTGTCCAAGCTCGTACTTTGTGTATTATTTTCGGGTGGAGGCAAGGATAGCCTCTGGATTCCTGATGATAATATATTTCTGTCAGAAGACTATCAGGATTGGTAGTGCCCATATTCATGGAATCCATAAGCCATCCTTTCCTCCACTCAAAAACAATACACAACACACCATCCCACACAGTCCCATACCTTCCTGTGCCAAACAAATTATACAACACATATACACATACACAGGGCATAATACAATGTACACGTGGAAACATACAACATACACACACACACACACACACACACACACACATATATATATATCACTAGGTACTCACTGGGTTTGGAAACTAATCAATGTGTGGAAGTTGAGGAGAAGAGAAGAGAATGAATTGGGTAATTGTCGAGTTTGTCAACCAATCCATTCGGTGTATAGAAAGATAAAACGCCATTGGATGCTTGTCAAGTTGGGAAACCAATCCAATTTTTGTAAAGAAATAAGAAAAGATAAATTCAAGATAAGTATCAATATTTCATTTGATTTCATGAAAATTCGTAAATTAGGAACAAGATTTTATCTTTTGATTTATGATGATTTGATCTATGAGCTAATATGACTTGTTGTGAAATGAACCAAAACAAAATTGCAAATGTCACCACATGGATAAGTTGTTAATGAGATATGATTTAAATGATTGGAATTTATTTATGATGAAACTCATGGAGATTTATATGTTATGATGTAGGAAAGCATGGAATCACCTGATTTGGGTGGTTGGAGTTGGTTGCAATATTGATAGCAGCAACATCAAAAGAATTAAAGCATGCAACAGTATGCTAGAACAGATTTTCGAAATAGGGCCATTGTGGGACATTAGCACCCAATGGTTCCCATTGGTTGCCATGAAGCATGCTATAACCAATATGAAAGTGTTGAGGTAGGGGCTTGCCTTCTTTATAAAATCCTTCTGATATGAGGAAGCCTTGCCAAGGAATGGATCACTCGAGGGACTGAGAAGTAGATAAGGGGATGCCTGAACTTGGAACTTAAGTGACTGCAAAGAAGATGGATTGAATCATCCAAGGGACTGGCAATCAGAGAAGGGGATTGTTAAAAATGATTTTAAAAGGTCATGGGCTTGGTTGATTGGAATCAGAAGTACATTTGGGGTATTCAAATGGCTTGGGAATTGTTTGTTGAAGGAAAAATGAGTAGAAAGGAAAGAAACACTAGAAGACAAAGTTGAGCAACACTCCAGGAAAAGGCAAGATAGAAAGCTGAAATTTGATGTGGCAATAACACCAGGAAAAATGCAAAGGAGCCATAGAAATGTGGTTGGTCCAATGAATTTTTTTTGTCTATTTAGTTATTAAGAAATCAAATTGTACATATATAAAATGTAATTGTAAGTGAGGTGTATTATGAATCTCACACTTATTTATGTTGGCACTAAGCATGTTTTGCACTATGTTTAGGATTGGAACATCAAGAACGGTGTTACTCTAGGTGGGAGGGATCTGTGACAACCCATAGATAATTCCCCTTCATTGTAAATATTCAATATGCTTTGATTATAATTAAAAAGAACTGAGAATTTGGACACAGATTCCAGAGTTTGAGAAAGTAGTTTTCTTGGTATTTGAAGGTAGATTACTTGTTTTATGATAGCCATGAATGGCTAGAAGGTATTCTTTAAATTGGGTTAATCACGTCATTTATTGGAGTTGGTCTAGAGGACAGTGAACCATGCCTTCCTTGGCTAAATTCACAAGGTAAAAAGGAAAAAAAAATATGGAGGATGGGTTATAGACTCGACCTGCAAATGGTTCTATTGCTCACAATTTCAACAACAAAAATTTATTGATTGAACTATTCATCCATTTATCACCATGGATTGTAACTAAACAAAAATAAAACCTACTCAATGTTGACATATAGTTTGATAGTAATAATTAAATCAATATTTTTTTCATTTCCATGTAACAAAGTCAGCTCTTAAACAAGAATTTTCAATAACATAAGTGAACTCGTTTTATCAATTATCTATTTCCAAGGCTGAATATGCATTATAAATCTACATGTTGCCACAGGGGGCTTCACTAGGGGAGCAATATCATACCACGTGGGTTGATATTGGGGGATATATATTGAGGAAATGACATAATATATTAGCAGATATATAGGGGGTAAAGGGTTTTTATATTAGCAAATATAAAAAATGGAGCTTAAAGTTAATGAAAAAATATAAAGGGGTATAAAAAATGCTAATGGAAAAAAGGATACCTACACTATCAAGTGAAATAGGGTTTTTAAATTGGGAAGCTATATCAAGTTCATATTGGTAGGAGGTTAAATAATGTGATTTTTAGAGGGATTTTCCAATATGTAGTCAAATTAAGAGTATTGTTTAATATGCCACGAATGCACGTGATATGTCAGAGGTTCACTATGTGAATCCCCCATGCATGTTGCATTGCTCGCATTTATTTCAATAATTATCTAAATAATTGAAATGGATAAAGTACAACTAATTCATAATAATTATTTTTTTATAATCGTTGTAAATTTAGATAGTGGAGAAAGTAAATAGCAATTAGACTACATGCAATTAGAATAATTTCCATAATTGATGAAATCTGGACAACTTACAGTTGATGCTTGATTATATGCAATGTGACTTTGTCTAAGTAGCCGGCACAGCAGATAGAAATATACCCATATGGATTTTAAGGTAGTTTTCCTTAAGCGGTCACCATTATTACCTTGCTTTGGGAACCTTTGTTCATATGTACACAACCTAAGTAAACAGAAATACGAGACATACTCCTTTACTTTACACATATTTACATATTCCTTGGAAGAAATTATGGAGTTGTAGTCACCCCATTCTCTAATTTGTTACCTTGAATGGATGTTATATTTAAGTATACCTATTTTTGTATTGCATTACAAAGGTCTCTCAACTTCGTCATCATCCTTGTTCACAACAAGACAATAACTGAGTAGATAAGGAAAATAGTACCATAAATGCTATTTTCATAAACAATACATCTATAAGCTCTGAGCTTCTTAGGAATGTCAATTGAAATTGTTGCTTCATTCTTTCTTTGTATTGATCTTTGGCCTTTGGTCTCATAAATATTATGGTATTATTCAGTAATGTATATTGTGTCATGCTCCTTCCTGCAATGCAGAAACAAGAATACTTAAGCTTCGTCTTCCATTTCATTTATGGATTCTGAACAAGGGTCCATATTTTGTTGGCTTGTGTTCCCTCGTTCATTCTAACGTAGACAACATTTATAAGAGAGGAACTTGTTACAATTTCTTCTTACTACCAATTTTTGCTCTCAAAACAACAACAAAAGTAAAATAGTTTTAGCCTATGTTTCGATGTATTTGGCATAAACAAAGTAACAATGCGGATTGAGTCAATGGCTTGTTTGGGACCCAGGTATCGAGGAACCCATTCATTTTTATCTAGCACAGAGGCATGATTAGACTCAGTGGTTTGTATGAGATCCTAGTATCGATGTGCAAATGCCTCTGTGATGGACAAATGTGGATTTCTTGAGGGCAAGAAATCTTGGGGTGGCAGGACTTGTAATGTACCCATTTTCAATTTCCTCTATATTATAGCCAAGATGGATTTCTAGGGTATGTGATGGGTAGGCCACAGGAGCAGACTTACATCATCATGGGTCTCGGAGGATTTTTGAGGGATTTTTATGGGATCTGATGACATTCACTTAGCATATTCATCATCAGGAGCAGTTCCACACAACTTGTTTTTGGTTATGTTGCTTTTTGATAATTCCCGTAAAATGGGTTTATTATTGAGCATAACTTAATTAATTATGCTTAAGGTGGCATTCTTGGAGGAATATTTGATGGAACAACTTAGCGTAATAGCTTGTTGGAACTAGAACGAGAAGATCTACAGGATGAGATGCTGAGAAGTGACTTCAAATGGCTAGATAAAATGTGGTGAGCAATTTAACATTTTCGCAGATTAAAATGACTTTAATTAGTCACTTAAGTAAAAAGGGGAAATATTAATTAAGGGCACAAGGCCAAAAGTGACTTAAATAATTTAAAAAACCACTTACGACAAATTCAAGGAGGAGCTTCTAGAATAATAATAAAATAATAAAATAAAATACTTCTGGAAGATTGGAGATCTTTCTATCGGTCCTTTAAAAGGAGGAGGAGGAGATCATTTGGGGGCATCTTGGTTTTGATGATTTATCTTTAATGTAGATTGGAGAATTTAGTTCTCTGCTTTAGTAGCCCCACAATGAAAACCCTTGGGTGATTTAGCGAGAGTCGGCGAGAACCCATCTCTCCCCTTGGTGAATTCATCCAAAATTCTCAGGTGCTTTATCAGTTTAGCATTCATTTTGGAGGTCAGATATAACTTATAGAAGATATTTGTGGGAGGCAATCCTCTCATTCATTTCCATTATTTGCATGCACTATTTATGTTAATAAAATAAGTTTGAGTTCTTTTGTATGTTCATCTTGTCTATTCTTCAATTGCAAATTATATTTCGAGTTTTTGTTGTTAATTATATAGTGTGATTTGTGCTAATTGCTTATTAAATTAACGACATAAATTTTTGAAGCAATATTCTATGAAATTTGTATCTAAGATATCATAGTGGGAATCGAGTTGTGCATCTTTCTAGCCTGAAGGTTTATTGCAGATAAAATTCAAAGAAGATCGGGGATTTAAGAGAAACTAATATTCGGTGATCCTCTATAATCACCGTAGCTAGAATCTCGGCAATTTTGGTGTCTCTTTATAGCTACTCGAATTGAGTTATTACTGTTAGAAAATTCTTCTGGATTTTATTATTATGCAGATTATCTTTGAAAAATCCATTGTGACAGCCATTTGTTGTAGGAGAATTTTTTTATAAAGGTGTGCAACTATTATTTCGGCAAAAGTTTAGCCAAAATTCCATTACTTGGCCAAAATTAACTATTCTTCTAAAGGAGGTTGAGAGCTGAAATTTATTAAGAGTACAAACATTTATTTATGTGTAATCTTTAAAGTCCAATTATTCATTCAAATATAGAGGTGTCGTGAGCAAACCCACATTGGTGCCGAAAAAAATTATTTTTTTAAGAGGTTGAAAATCTTAGTGTTGGAGGATAGATATTATTTGAAGGGTGAGTTCAAATTATTTGGAGAGGGTCGATGAATATTTCCAAAGGTTGACGGTCTATCTTACAGGTACACATAAATTTTTTTGACTGGAGAAATAATAAATATTCATGGCACAAGATGGTAAGAGGGTCGATTCATCCCAAAGTTTGGGGCCATAGGTGATTAACCATGACAATGGTATTATAACCTAACACTTCTCTAGCACAGCAAATCTGAGGACAACAATGGGAAATCTGGTTTTTTAGTAAAGATGTTCTGGCATAGCTTGGTCACTGGTGCATAAAGCCAATATTGTTAGACAGGAAATTATGGACAACGACACGTTCCAAGTAGTGGAGTTCTCACTAAGGCATTGTTTCAAAAATTAATTCTCATAATTTCCTTCAGGTCGGGGCCACAACAATTATTTCAGCAAACTCAAATTCACTAGTATCTCTGGGTCGATTTTGAACAGAGGATCTAGGCCTAGTTTGATCTTGTAAATCTGAATCATTGGCAGGGTTGTCAAATAAAGCATCAGAAAGTGTCAACACAAGGATCTACCTTAAATTCTTAGCTACAACACTCAATCTGTTGGAGGACAGACACTTCATTAGTTAGCCAAGTTCACTATCATACCTGGGACGAAATTTTCTGAATCAGAGCACGTCTTACAGCTGGAGGTCGTGTGGTTTAAAGATTATGGAGTTTGCTACCTTCATAAAGGATATGTTCATTTGCAGAGAATTTCTCTGAGATCTGCTGAAGAATTATTAATATTCTGAGGAACAAATTGATCTATTACAGAGTTGGAGTTAATACAAGCATACTTGGAATGAGTTTCCACTGTGATAGAGAATGAAAGTTGGGAAATTCATTTCCTAAGCACGTGTATTAGGCCCCAAGGGAATACAAACTCCAAATTGTATATAAAAATCATGTAGCATGCGTTTGGCTATAATAGTAGGCCGTGACAGAAGGGAGAATCACCTATCAGATGCACATAGTGTGATTTGTTGTGTATAGCAGAGACAAAGCTAAGCGCATTTATACCAGAAGTTGCAGGGAAGAATTTTGTATGCTCATTGGAAGCTAGAATTACCATTTCCAAGAGACCACGTAAGTGTTTATTTTTGGATTCAATTTCTGAGTCATGCGATTTTAATGTGATAATGGTCGAGGGGTATATTTATGGGCGATTTATTTAATCGTTGGGAAGTAGGTTTCCATCTCATTGAAGAGATCGATTTTTTCAGTCAATTGGCAGGGCATATTCATTTTTGGAAATGATGGTATTGTAGCACCAGAATATTTCCAGGTTCATATCAACCGAAGAACATTCCAAGTCCTCTTATCTTTGTATTCGTTGTGTATATTTTGGAAAATATGTTCATGTTTAGGGATATTGTCATTTCCGTTATACGAGCATTGAATGTATATTTCTTAGCACATGGTAAATCAGTTTTAGTTGTGGAAGTGTCCTCTCATGATATGACATGAAATGACAACTATGCATATTATTTGAGTTAAACAAACCAGAATTACACCTACAGTAGCATGATCATAAAGTGTTTTGATGAAAATCTTCACAGAAAACTTCTCAAAATTAGAAAACACAGTAAGCTTTTGAAGGCCAAATCCTTCAACCATCAGAGAACTAGTTTGGTATTGTTCTTGACATAGGTATGAAATTGAGAACTAGTTTGGTATTGTTCTTGACATAGGTATGAAATTGAATTATTACCACGATTGTTTCCCCATTTATTCATCAACAATGCTTATCCATTATGCATTGCCATGAACTTCATATAAATCCTTGTAGAGGAGTGTCTATGTCCTGCCATGTATTAACTATTGGTTGGTGTTAGCTACTACGGGTAAGAAAAGGTGTATGTAATAGGTTTGGTCATATCACTATGATATTATGGTGTCCTTATGTTATGTTGTTAGTAAAAGTCTTGTATGAGTCATCCTGATGTACTTGGGTTAAATTATGGAGTAACTTACAAGACCCTTGAAAATATTGAACAGTGCAGAAGTGAGTTCCTTGAACCACCTTGCATCATTGGACCAAAAGCCAAGTAGAACAATATACCTTTCTCAAGAGGGTTCCATGCCATTCTTCAACAAGAAAGGCCAAGGGATTCCAAAAGGGGTCGGAAATCATACACAAATTCTTTGCACTTAGGACATATTTGAAATACATGAGGGTTATAGTGAAAGTCCTTATCAAACAGGAATAACTAAATTCACTCCTTTCCAAGGTGGGCCATTCAAAAGGGAAGAAGCTAAGTTGGGCTCTAAAACCATCAATGCTTACCCTAATACAACATAAGTTCTTGGAGTACCCTTGTGAAGGGGTTAAACTTCCAGTTGCATTATGTCTTAGTAACATCATGAGCCTGACCACACTTATACCCCCTTACAATGATGATCTTATGAGGGGAGTTTTCAAACTAATAGTAGAGACCTTGCGGGACTTGGATAACAATGTGGATCATACCTTTGGGAAAAAACTCTAGATTTTATAATGGTCAGATCATATGACATCGTGTTTGATCTAGAGTGTGATGACCTAATTATTCAAATGTTCCAATGCTTCATCGACATTAAGAAACATCACCCTGACACAGTCAAAACACACATGCAGTCCATTTTTTCTTCAGTTACGGGAGTTCATGATTTCATATACAAGAAGTTATTTTCTAAGTTGTTGGCCATTTGGAGGAAGGAACAAATGGCCTCAGCTGCTACTTATGAACTAGTCAAAAGGTTGATTGAGCAGAACAATATAAGACTATTCAGAAGACAATTGACCAAGGATAGTTTTTGAGGATTTGTGGACCATTCAACATGAATGAGTTAAGGACGAAGGGTCTTTGCTTCATTTGCAAGGAACCTTGGGGGCCTAACCACTCATGTTTGAGTGACACGGAGGAGATGACAAAGATATATTAGGAGGAGATTCCTTCTGACTTTATGGATGAGAATTCTTATTTTATAGTTGAGTCCATGGGATCCTACAAGGATACCCCTGAGGAGCATGAGCAGTCATTTGGAGTTGATGACAACAACCCAAATATGCATCCATGTGTGATCGAAGAGTATGATGAGCAATAGATTGTCCCCTATGAGGGAAGAAGATCAGGGAGAAGACTTATGACATGAGAGACTGGTGATTCAACCTGGAGAGAACATAGAGGAGTGTGAGTCAATTGAGGAGGATGATATGCACAGTGTGTATGATGAGCCATTTTTGCAGAGTCAGTTGGAGGCTCATGTTGATCCCATGGTGGAGGAGGGTGAACAACCATCTTTTGGACTAGTCATTAATGAGGAGTAGACAGATGCACAGATGGCTCACAAAGTTGTAGTACTTTCACATAGTATCCCTCCCCAAGAGTACGCAAATAGGGCTTGCAGCACGGTTTTCCCACTTGTATCCATTATAGAGAGAAGCGAGATTTTCTAGATGATACAGGTTGATTGATCAGGCAAAATTATAGATGACCATGCATCTGATCCTTTTCATAGGATGGATTAGTGGGATATCATGATTTGGTATCCCATTGATGGGGAGATATTCTTATTCAGGGGAATAATATATTAGGTGCCTTTAGACATGAGGGATGATATAGGAAGCAGTTGGTAGTGGGAAGTAGGTCAACAACTCATCAACGTTCCAGTTGCACTAGCCCTGGATTAGCATAATGGGGTTGAACTTGGTTTGTGCCAGGAGATGGACTAGAGATAATTGATGAGTTGGTATTATATTAGTGGAGCAACATAACCAAAGATAGAGCACATCTAAATTTGCGAGGTATGGGCGATGATGATTAACGATTGTGGCTTTGGGATCCAGGTGGATCCATTGATGGCGGTTGAGTTATTAGCTTGTTTGGGACCAAGGTATTAAGGGACCCATTAATTTTTACATAGCATGAGGCATGGTATCACCCAAAGGTTTGTATGGGAGCCTGGTATTGATGTGAAAATTCCTCTGCTATGAATAGATGCAGATTGATTGAGGGAAAGAAATCTTGGGGTGGGAGGACTTGCAATCTTGTCATTTTAGTTTCCTCTATAGTACAACCAAGATGGATTTCCAGGGTATGTGATGCCCAAGCCATGAGAGAAGAATTACATCATCAGGGGTCTCAGAGGCGTTTTGAGGGATTTTTATGGGATTCGATGACATTCACTTGGCATATTCATTAGCAAGAGAAACTCCTCACAACTTGTTTTTAGTTCCATTGATTTCTGATAATTCCTGTAAAACAAGGTTATTATCGAACATAACTTAATTAATTAGCTTAAGGTGGCACTCCAGGAGGAATCTTTGACATAACACCTTAATGTAATAGCTCATTAGAACCAGAATGAGAATATCTGTAGGATTGGATGTTGGGAAGTGACTTCTAGTGGCCAGAGAAAATATGGTGGGTGATTTATAATGTTCCCCGATTAAAAGTGACTTTAATTAGTCACTTAATTAAAAATGGAAAATATTAAATTAAGGGGAAAGGCCAAAAGTGACTTAAATAAACTATAAAAACACTTAAGAAAAAGTCAAGGAGGAGATTCTAGAATAATAATAAATTAATAAAATAAAATACTACTAGAAGATTGGATATTTATCTATCAAGCCTTTAAAAGGAGGAGGAGATCATTTGGGGACACCTTGGTTTAGAGGATTTTTCTTTGGTGTAGATTGGAGAATTTAGTTCTCTTCTTTAGTATCCACAAGACAAAAAACCCTTGGGTGATTTAGTGAGAGTGTGAGAGAACCCATCTCTCCCTTTGGTGAATTCATCCAAAATTCATAGGTGCTTTGTCAATTTAGCTTCCATTTTGGAGCTTGGGTATAACTTGTAGCACATACTTGTGGGAGGCCATCCTATTAGCCATTTCCAATATTTTTATGTACTATTTATATTAATAAAATAAGGCTGAGTTATTTTGCAAGTTTATCTTGTCTATTCTTCAGTTGCAGATTATATTTCCAGTTTTTGTCATTAATTATATGGTGCAATTTGTGCAAATCTTTATTAAATTGACGACATAAATTTCTGAAGCAATATTCTATGAAATTTTTATATGAGATATTACATCGTTGTAGTAGATTGAAAGGATGCACAAAAGAGGACTATACGTGGGAGAACCTCTATTCCCCCACTTTTGCATCTTTGCACACATTCCCCTATGTACATTGTCCTGTTTCACGGAAAAATTTTGGTGAAATGTCACATAAACTCAATCAGTCTCCCATTTTGGAAAATCAATGTGTTTAAATGAGACTTTCATGGTGCAAAATTCTAATCTTCGATAGTTTAATTTTAGTTTTAAACATATTATAATTTATTTTTCTATTGTACCATGCTACACTAAAAAATTGCATTTTAAAAATAATCGCATAACTTTAGAACTAATTTTAACTTCGCAATTTAAAATTAGCTTCATAACTTGATTCGTGTGTGAAAGAGTAATATGTGTAGGAGAACCATTATACATCGGCTTTCGAACTTGCACACACATTCTCTTTGCCTGACACTTCTTTTGCAGACTTTCATTTAGCAAAAACTATAAAACGTTAATTTTCACTTTATTTGACATAGATGTTTGATACATAAATTTGAATGGTCAAAGATTTGAATTATAAATCCCACCAATATCCATCATAGAAAATTGAAAAGATGTGTAGAAGAGGAGTATGTGTGGGAGAACCACTATTCCCAACTTCCACACCTCCACTCACTTCTTTCACACACTATCATATTTCATGCAAATGTTTTGGAAAATTTTCACATAAACTCAACCAATCTCCCGTGTTGGCAAACTGATGTATAATCAAGACATTGTCCAAGTGCTTTGTAGCATTTACTCTAAAAGTGCAGAAGGATTTGTATCCAATTTATGTTCCAGCATAGGATAAAAGCGAGAAGTGTCACCACATAAAAAATCCATCCATTTTCATAAAGACAAAGCGTGAAACCCGCAATGCCTTAGTCATGCCAACATATCAATATCTATCAAAAAAACACAAGGACTGTGCTATTGTGCAGCTATCAATCATGTTTAATTTATCAATATATCTCTACCATCTCATTTAATTCATAAAAATATTATATTTAAACACTTTATTTTTTGTTTAAACATTTCCATTAGGATATAAATCCTTGATTATATAAATTTTCACGTTATATAGGAATAGAGTTAGTATTGTGTAGTGTTGGGATTTTGGTTTTACATCCAATTTTTATTTTTATTTTTCCTCAATGTAATTATCTATTTTTATTTTTCTTCGATCTAACTATCTGGTTTTCCTTATGTTGCTGGCTAATTCTAAATAAAATTGCTTAGATTTACCTTAACTAGAGAATCACAATTTAGGAATGATAAAATTAGATAATATTGAATTAGGACTAAACTATGAAATACTAAAGTAGAAAAAAAAAACAATTTTGAAGTCGAAACCGAAAAAACGAAATGTGAAATATTTAGCAAGGATGATACTTTAGACATGAAAGTATTCGCTTAGACACCTGCAATGGAAATGCAATAGAAATGAGAAAGGAAGTGCCAATGCATCACGGTTTATGCATTATAATATTTGGTTAGATATAAAGACGTACAATCACGAAACAAAAGTTCGTGATTCAAATATTGAAGGAAATGGAGTTGAGGGTTTTAGTCAAAACCATGCCAATAATGGATATATTTCTATCATATATTTTCTCACATATACATCTATTAACAAATGGAAGTATGAGATGTTATCATATCGAAATAAATTTTATAACATAGATGTTTCTATATTTACAAGTTCTAGTTGATAATGGATGCTTTCATCAATGAGATAGTGAAGCCATTCAATGATTACTTTTGTTTTATTTTTTAACTGTACTCTCTCTATAGTTTGAAAGACAGACATGACTAACATGTTGCAAGTTTTAGTTTATCCATGTTGTAGCTAATAGTGAAGTCCTTCACTAACTTACATATTTGACAAGGCTAATCCTAGATTCTCTTGTTAATAGTAAATCCCTTTAATTTATAATAGTGAAGACCTTTAATCACTCTCTTTTTTTTTTAAATCTCTATAGTTTTCAAGAGAGAGAAGAATAACACTTATATGTTCTTGTTGATAGTGAAGATTGTCATTAACTACCAAAATCAAGCCCTACACTAATTTTTGTTTGAGAGATATCCATTTTGGAAAAAAAAAAAAAAAAACTAATTTTTGAAAGTGTTAAAAGGATAAAGTTGACCATCCTAGATTGATGTAGAATATGCTAGGAGCATTAAATTCAATATGAAAATTCTTATGTATTCATCATCGTTAATATTTTCTAGAATCAATACAGACAAATTCCTTGTTATTGATATATTTTCTTCTACATGTGGCAGAAATTGGCTTCTAAGCTTGATTGTGCCAATGAGAAGAATGTAGGAATTGGGAAAAAGTGGTGATTTTTTAGAGCTATAATTTTCAGCTTTGAAATCATATTGGAGCATGAGTATAGCCATAGAAAAATATCGGTCAAAGGATAATGTACATGAATACATATAATCTAGAGAAGTGATTCGAGGTTCTTCATAAATTGAGAACAAGAAGGACCCACGACCTTAATTGATGAATACAAAAATGTGAAAATTTCTCAAAATTTGAAAGAAATGCTACAAATGTAGAAAATGATATGCTTCTAACATTTTCATTTATATGTACTCTTCCTGTGGAATCAATGCTACAACAAGAACAACATCATAATTTAAGAGCAACATTGAGGAGGAGACATGGAAGAGGCACAAAGAACTTACAATCATGAAGAATAAGTTAAATGAATAAACATCATTTTGGGGAATGAGGAGACGTTTTTTAATGGACATAGAGATATAACGAAGCCATTATAGCTAGTGGAAACAAAGAGGAATTTGAATATAGAGGTGTAGATTTATAGATATTATAATGAAAGGCTAATAAGAGTTCAAGTGGAACAAAATTAGATAAACGCATAGCTTCTACAGAGTTTAAATAAGTTGTAGAAGAAAATAAATAATGGATTAGGTTGAAGACACGAGGAAGAAGGAAAACCTCATGTAGGGAAGGATAGTTATAAAATATCCAAGCACTCAAGTAATACTAGTAGAACTCCAAGACACCATAGTTACCGACTTATTCAACCAGGAAGTTATATGCATATTAAGAATCACATAACAAACCAAAAATGTGTCCCATGTTAGGAATCAAAAGGAAAGATTAAATTGGATAATTGGCAAGGAAAGATTTGAAATCTCAAGACAAAAAATTTTGATGGTGAAAATAAAGGGGAAGAGGATGCGTGAAGTTTGGTTGTTAGGGACAGGAAATATTTTCAATTGTATAGCTACTCATCCAACCTAAAAGTTAGGATTAATGCACACCATCTAAAAGGAAAGTTTTTTATGTGTTGGGATCAACTCAAGCATGTTAACAAGATTAATGAAAACAAAATTTCTTGAAAATAGTTCATGAAATATTTTTAGCAACAATATATTTCTTAGCACTACTATGATAAAAATTTGCAAGAGTTATTTTCGCTCGAGTTGGGAGATATGACCATGGAGGAATATGAGAAGGAGTTTTGGATTTATTGAGGTATGTAGCATTTATTAAAGAAGAGAAGGTGCAAATACAAAGATTCCTTAATAAAGTACCATCATTTTACTAAGACAATATCCAGTTTGATGAACCCAAGACTCTAGAAGAGACAATCATGAAGGTCAAATACCTATATGAGCATAACAAAGGAAAAACCCTTTTCCAAAGTCCTAGAAAGATATGAATAATTGATAAAATGGATGAATGGAAGAGAGAATTCGAACATATTTCCTGAAGAATAACTCCAACTGGCATGTCAACCAACTCGTAGTGAATCCAATTTTTCCAAATATCCTTAGGGGAAGGGAAAGGTAGCTAAATAAATGTTGGGATGTAAAATAGACCATATGTACAAATATTTTCCTCATAAAGGGGAAGAAACTAAGGACTATACACAACATGTAAGAGGATAATGTAGTGGAATATGTGGGAAGAAACCTCCCAAGAATATATGTAGGACTGAATATCGATAAGAAAATGATTAGTCAAATGTGATTGAAGTATAAATTAAGATTACAAATCAACTTATAATTGCAATTTTAATTGATTCACAGTGAAATTCATAGCTTATTTCCCTAATTTAGTTCAAATATTTAATTTGAAGAAAAGAAAGCATGAGGAATCATGGTCACTTCAACTATGTATTGGAATGAAAAGGAAGATGAGATATTTAAAGGTTTTTCAATATATATGAATCATAGCAATATTAAAATAGATATGAACATCATACAACTTGGAAGATATGTTTTCCTTATTGGAATACACCGTTTGGATTTACATTGGGTTATTAGATTTCTATAACAATATGATTATTTGCCTTAATGAGGAAGTAAATAAAGGATTGGAAAGATCCCTACCAAGGCCCTTAAACCATAAATTAATTTCCACATAAGTTCACAACATATTTAAAAAAAAAATAGCATATATAACAACATAATGTATATTTTACAACAACGTATAAAAAGAAAACATATTAGAAATTCATTTATAGATAATTTAACCAAACAAAAACAAGAATACATAGTTATGATGGCTCATTTGTAATGCTCCTTTTGGGACCACCTAGCTAAATATGACACCCTTCCAACTAGGAAATTCTATCTGACTTCCTAGCCCAAGGAACCTCCATAGGTTCCCGATCCCTCCGAGCCCAAGTCCAAATCATAGTTGTAGTGTGTCTTTGATCCATGTTCCAACACCTCTCTAATGTCCAACACCAAAATCAATCCCTCAATATTTTTCCCACTCCAAAACCTTTCCTTCAAGTTCTCCATCTAAACCTTCCGTAAGAATCCCCAAAAATTAAATCCTCCTCCTCTTCCCACATTCTTCGTGAAAAATTATCTCTCTCCTCCATAACTCTCCTACACTTATGCCTCCCCCTTATTCAATGTCAACCTCCCTAATTATATGTCACTGACTCCCCATCCCTCTCCTTGAGCCCCTCCCACCTTATCTATTATCCTCAAATTAATTTGAGGGAAAAACCATAGTATGGCTTAGAAGGGATAAATAATACAATAAGAATAAACTATTAATATCTTTTTATGTCAGTCAACCTTATGGATTCATAAGAATCATATCAATTTAAATATTAAATAATCATATTAAAATATAATTTATTAATTATAAGTGAGGATCAAGGGTTAAGAAGCCCTAGTCTATCTTAACCGTTAAGAAATCTTAAGGCTAACCATAAGATTTATCATTAATCAAGGTAAAAGATAATCGTAGCTTATTCATTACATTAATTAATCATCTAGGGTAGTAGGCTACGTGATACTAGTGTATTTGTGTGAGGTGTGAATATGCAACTAGCATACACATACCTCGTACTTATGATAATAATACTTATAATATTTAGTCACATTGTTGGGTAATTTAATTGTGAGTTAAATTACTTAGCATTAAATTAGCAATCCAAGTTTGTATATTTGTGAAGTACACTACAATATATGTGCTATGAAATCAACTTTCAATTTTAATTCTAAAATATTACTTCTAATTTATCAATAGCAAGAAATGAATGGTAAACCTATGTAAATGAATCAAATAGAATGTGATCGAGTGAAAATAAAATCTCAATCTAAAAAGCAATTGAATTTTAATGTAAGAAAAATCTATGAGATGAAATCTAGTCAAAGCACACACACATACTTAACTTTGATGAAAGCAATGAAATGACTATTATTGAAGGCAACAAAATTATTCTAATCTAATGAAAGCAAGGACAATCTATTCTATGAAAGCAAAGAACTTTTAATCTAATGAAAGAAAAGACACTTATGTTAATTAAAGTAGTAAGTATAATCTAATGAAATCATTTGCACTTAATCTATCAAAGCATGACATATTAATCTATGAAAACATTTGAAATTGAGTCTATCAAAGCACAGAAATATTTAATCTAGGAAGGTGAGTAAATCTAATCTATGAAAGCTTGTAATTTTAATCTATGAAAATGATGTAATTAACTATGAAAGAAATGAATATTATAAAGTAATTCAAAAATTCAGTGTGTGATCAAAGCTTAGAGTTCGTTCATAAATTAAAACCATTATGTTTATGAATGCAAATGAACTGAGTGTGCAAAGAAGAAGCTAAAGAAGTTAATATTTTTGGTGTTTTAGATGTAATTAAAGTGCTTGATCTGTAAAATAACATAAATGAAATGAGCATAAAATAATGTAAAGACAGTGCATAGAAAATAGAGCATCTAATCAAAAGACTTGAAATAAATCTTGCAGAAAATTAGCATAAAAGAAACTAATCTACCTTTTATAAATGAAACATTACAATACACTCGTACTTATTAAGGGGGCCTCTTGAAGCACACAAGATGTGGAAAGTTCAGGAAACTATTGATCAAACACTAGAACTCATCATGAAGGCATAACCATATCAAAGAATTGTAGTAACTCAACAATTCTTGAACTTCAATAACATCAACCGTAAGCATACCATTAGCATTCGAAAACTTAAAACCCCTTTGAATGGAGAAGGAACTCCTATTTATACAAAAACTAAAATAACTAATTAATAAATGTAGATCTGGAAATCTCTCCTAGATCCACAAATATCTTAGTGGTTACAATCATATGTTAACATCTAGCAAGTAACATCTCTTCATATCTTCTCACAAATCTCCAAAATATTTTATACAAGATACTTATGAAAATTTCCATGGTTCTTCTTTGTGAAATGTGCTTGATCAATGTTCTCAAATCTTCCTCAAATATTTAAGAGTTTAAAGAGGAAATTCGAATACGAGACTTAGATACCAAGTATGACTTTGTCAGAATATTCAAATATGCCTACAAACATCACAAATCTTGCCCAATTTTTAGATATAAGTGAATACATGTTATTTTTTCTAATAGTTCACCATAAATTAACTCAAAATACTAAAATAAATGCTTTGGAAAATAATAAGTATAAATCCATATATGAACATGAAAATGGTCTTAGTGTAAGATGATGGAGTTGTAGAATATGGTAAATATTGAAGGAAAGTGAAAGAAAAGAGGGTGAAATGGATGAAATTTTGAAGACCCAATACACATAAGTCAATCACTTACCAGGTGGGCTAGTAACGTAATATAATATAATAAGATCAAGATGTGGGCACTACGTACACTCCTCATTAAGAAAACTTCATCCTAAAGTTAGAGTTAAGAGGATATAAGTAGTCAGGAAGCAAGATGACAATAAGGTATGATAAAACATGGAGAAGATGTAGTAGTCAAATTGAGTCAATCAAGAGAGGAAATAACTTTCCATCTAGCATCCACAACTAACATGTAGCCTCATATCCACCCAAATCTACTTATGCTCCCATCCTATCCATCCTCTATTAAAATATACCATGGCATCGACTATACCAATCTAACCACTGATACAACCAAGATCATGGAAGCCTCTACTATATCAACCCAACTTCCCCAACAAGCAATTGGAAATCACCATCACATTTATAGGAGAGTGTGTCCATCATCAATCTCCCATGATTCCAGGTTTAGAGGTTACATTAGGAAATTTCTTCACTTGTCCTCAAGGACTAGGGTCAACACCCTAACATGGAAAACACTATGGCACTAGTTGGAATGCTTTCCATTAAATAATTTAGTCAAACAGTCATGTCAGTTGCTATTTGTACTTAATTCTATGTCATAATAGTGCATAGAAAGTAGATACAAAATGTAGTAGAACAATGTACATCATACCATTCCTCGTTAAATGTCTCGACATCCACCAGTCACTAGCATGGATATTTGGCTATGACATAGTCCCTTATT
>APFE030597451.1:105982-157202 GCA_000404065.3 Pinus taeda
TCAACATGCTGGAAGTAAATCATACAACAAGTAATCCATACATAAGGTACTTTAATCAACAGAAACATAATCCATCAAGTGTTTTATATAATTTTATTCATCTATCCAACTTAAATGCATCAATATTAATACTGTTCATAAATAAACATCATAAAAATTAAATTATGGCCTCAACGTAAGTAGCTACCTAGACCAAAATAGGCATCGCAAGTGGTCAAAAGGTGAGGGGTAGTCATGACGTATAGTTTCTACATCCTCCCAAGTGACAAACCTTGGGTTATACGTGTCCCTATGGACCTTAACCTGGTCCACCAAGTGAGAGCTGAGTTGTCAAACCCTATTTTCCAATATGCATAATGATTCCCATGTCCAAGACTTGCAATTCCCTCCAATCAAGCTTGTGAGATTCATTATAAATATAATTTATTATAATAGATACATGAAAAACATCATGAGTTTTATGCAAGCGAGTGGAAGTACAAGGTGTTAGGAAACTGGTCAAATTTTCTCTTTGATCCTAAAAGGTACTATAAATTGAGGTGACAACTTCATCCCTTTACCTAACCTAATAGTGCTCTTCTTGGGTCAGATACGAATAAAGACTTGGTCTCCCACTTTATAACATTGGTTTGAGGCTATGTAGGTATTCTAGATAGGTGAAAAAAATCATTATGAAAAACAAATATCATCTACCCAAAATTGATGATCTTTTTTATTCTCTAAGTGAACAAAATAGTTTTTCAAAGATAGACTTGAGATCAAGATATCATTAGGTAAGAACAAAGGATAAATAAATCAGTAATACAACTTCTAAAATCAATTATGGGAACTATAAATTTGTATTGGTTCCATTAGGATTGAGAAATACACTAGCTACTTTCATGTGTTAAATGAATGATATATTTAGAAATTAACTAGAAAAGTTTTTCATTGTGTTTCTAATCGATATTCTTATAAGTTAGAGAAAGAGCATGAATAACACTTGAGGTTAGTACTACAAGTGTCAAGATAAAATCAACTATATTCTAAGTTGAGCAAGTGTTATTTCCACTGGAGGAAGATCTACTACTTGGGACACATAATTTTAGAGGAAGGGATAGCAATAGACCATGAATATTGAAGATATTAGAGGATGGTCAGACCAAAAAAAAATGGCAAGGTCATTCATGGGGCTTGTTGTATATTATATGATATTCATAAATTGATTCTCTAATATTTATCATCCTATTACATATTTATAAAAGGAAACCTCAAAATATGAACAAAATTTCCAACTACTAAAGGAATTGTTTTCTAGTGCACCCATTTGAAAGATTATAGACCAAAATGTTTTTTTTTTTTGTACAGATGAATGCAAATAGGGAATTGGTAAATACTTTAATTAAAATGGATATGCAATTTTTTATAAGTACAAAAATCTTAAGGAGAATAAAAAACGTTATGCCACACATGATTTGGAGCTTTCTACTATAGCTCAAGTATTAAAAATGTGGGGGAATTACTTAATGGGAAGTTATTTTGAGTTGAGGTTAGGCCATAGTGGTTTGAAATATTTGTTTCAGAAACAAAATTTAAATGTCATTTGTAACATACCCAACCCCATATTTACCTTGTTGAGGGTCCATCAATTCAAATTTTCACTTTTTTTATTCAACTCAAAAATATTTTCTTAGATCATCATTGCCTTATACTTGACAAGATCTTCATGATGGTATAAAATTTATTAAAATATGATTCCCTATTGTTGATATATGGCAATTTAAATATTTCTCCCTTAACACCATGTCAACACTACTAAGAAACTACCATGTGGCAGATGATGTTGTACCCCAATCCATATGTCACATCAAGTGGGGTATTGAGTCAACACCAAGGTCATTTAGCCTAACCATGTCATTTGATAGCTCTAGTTATTTTTCATACCATGCATTAGCATGAGTGGTATTTAAATAAAAACTAATCCATTATTTCCACACAAATATAAAAAATTCTCATGAATGACCCTTCTTCTAAATTAATTTCAACCAGTTGGCACTTGGAAATATTCCTTCACATAATAGTAAAGTTTTTTCCACATAGCTCTGTTATCATTCCTTCTCATGTTAGATGCACTGAAAACATGGTAGTTTACTTATTTGCCAATTTATCTTTCTCCAACTTGGATACCCTAATCTCATCCTCTTGGATCTCAATGTTCTCTTCCCCTTTGCTTTTGGATTGCAAAATGCTCCTAGAAAAGGATCAGAAGAAATCATTATCTATGAAGAGGCCTCAACCTCAAATATCCCTAATAGGGGTGACACTCAAAGAATGTGTGGGAGGAGGGGGGAGTCTAGCACTCTGTCATCACCACAAGCCAAAAGAGGGAGGGGAGGCATCGTCCTATTGTCCATCTAATATTAACTAGTAACTTCGTACCTCAAATGGTTCACAACATGCTTGGGCTTGCCCTCCATTGGATGTCTATGCATGGGTGATTTAATTTTGCGTAGCGAACATACGTGATGGAAATTACTCCTAGAAATATGACATCATAGTGGGAAAGAGGTAAAGTCTCCATCCTCTGCACGTTATTTATGACTATCATAATTGTTTCCTTAATGATGAGGAGGGAAGGCATAGGTCCCCTTGACCTGGCCACTCTCTTCCAAAGGCTTTCTATGGTGAATAGAGTCAATTTTCTTCCTACAGAAGTAGTGAATTCGAATTGGTTTAAATCATTATGCAAGTTAATGAGGACCTCCAGCTCGCACCCAACTGAGGAAACCATTGAACCAAGTCTCTATCCACACAGGTAAGAGAATGTCCCTCACCTTAGCAATGTGTGGATCTAGGTTTCTCCCTCTTGGTCACAATACTTATTATTTCTCTATTTCTATTTTTCTAGTCTCTGTCATATTCCATTGTTTAATTATGGCTTCACCCGTTTTTCTCCTTTATTTTCTCTCAGACATTCATTATTGAGAAGCTCCTTGGCTCACATCTCTAACTACCCCTCCTATATGTCCCTCGTTGAACTCCTTCATCCTCGATAGGTTTTTTTCCATTGTTCACCACGGTGTGTTCCTTTTGGTGACAACAACCCCTTAAGCCATAACCATATGTCAATGTGCACTCTATCTTTGTCCTCCACCTATGATATTAGCCAGTTTCTCCTTTCAAAAATGTCATGACAATGCGTGCACATCATACATGGTTGCTCAAGGAGGGTGAAGGGGAGTTCGTGAGGCTGTTTCCGAGCACAAGATGATAAGTAATGATTCTTAGAGCATGGACCTGATCAGATACAATAGCTAGTGCACCAAGCAACAATTGATCCCATGAATGAGAGAGATCAGTTCATAGATCTGGATATTCTTTCCTCGATGACTGAAAGGCTCCCTTATCTGGGCCACACCCGTGACCACCATAATCAATATATTTGTACAGTTGAACTACATTGGCACACAAAAACTTTGATTGCTAAGGCCATGGAGAATAAGGAATATACCAAAAACAAACTCTATCTTCAATTCAGTGCAATCCAAGTAGAGAATCGAGCAATGTATCTACATAGAGACTTGTCTCTCTGAATTATAAGGACTAAAGCTATTTTTTCAATAGGAAAAGGCTTGGTATCACCAGGCACACCCATGACACCAATATATGTGTCAAATTTTGCATAACAACCTCAAGGTTTTCCATTTTGACTATAGAAGTTTATTTTCCTCTGATTATATGCTTATAGGTCTCAAACCTTTAAAGAATCTCTTCTATTATTTTGTTGTTTATGTTTTCATCTATCCATGTTATAGCCGAGACAAATTCCAAAACATGTTTTAGATATGATTTTATTCAACGAAATGTCAAATTTTGGACAAAAGAATTATTCTTTTCTTGATGCTATGGTTTTCCAAGTGACAAACTATAGTTGTAAAAATTATGATGTATATGTTATTTTAATTTATTAATATATTATTCAATCTTATGAAAAAAATCCACACAAATATATTTTACCATCATTAAATAATAATAAATCCCACATGCAAATAAAACCCATATGTGGGCATAATCAATGTGCTAAATTCTAAATTTCTAAAGGCTTCATTGGCCATAGGAGAATTTACCATTTTATACTGACTATCGATGGGCTCATCGACCCTCGATGAAATTTGTCACATAATTTTTAGAAACCATTCATTGAACCCCTAATGGTTGGCAATTGACCAAAAATTGTCATGTAACCTTTACCTTGCCATATTTCTGAATCATCATGGTGTTATTTCCCATTGGAAAATTTTGCTATTTGACCTTTGTTCAAGTTCCTAAATATTTGATGGTGTTGTTAGTCATCGAAAAAATTCAACATATACTGGAATTTTTTGCTGTCAATAAAATTTAACATGTAACTTTTAGATTCTTTGTCAAATTAATCAAACCCTTGATGGATTTTCAGCCATCAACTAAATTTAATATGTTAAATTTTGAAATATTTATCCACCCTACTAATTCACAGTGACTTTATCAACAATCAGTGGAATTTATTGCATTCACCTGGTAAACTCTTCATGAATTCTCCTATTGACCTATTTTCTTGCATTACCTTAACTAGGAATGGTTTTCCATCATTCTTCATCAAACATTGAAAACATCCATGCTTCTCTTTTCCCTTTGAACATTCCATAGTCACTTTCTCAAACCTTGTGCAAAACCTCTTACCCCAAACAAGAGCCCCGAACTATGCATAGTTTCCTTCCTACACAATCACAAATAATTATTCCTACACCACTCTTATAATTAGCCAATGTTCATTTTTTTGTGGAATATGCTCCATCCCCATTTCTCTGCACAACCATTCCTACGGAAACTTAAATCTCTACACTTATTATCCATTTGTGCTCCTACATCTCCACAGATATGAACATTCCACACTATGTTACCACTTACTCTTATAAAAATTATTTCTCCCCTTATAAGCCATACTTCATGAAATTCATATAAATAACCATTTATTTTTCTTTCAAGACTAATTCAAATCTCGTTTAAGAAATCCCAATCCTTAAGGTAAAAGGTGGTGATATGGCATCATGTAAATAAAATATTTCATATTTCCATAAAGGATATGCCCTTGGTTATTAATTTCTAGTCATGATTCTTGCATGTCTCGGTGAAGGTATTACATGATGAAGGGGTGTTTTAATAAATGTTTTTGATGAACTAATATTTTAAGTAGCTAAGAGTTCCATAATACAACAATTGACCTATCACATATATCAAAGTGCCTTGAATGAATAAATTATTATGGTGAGTAAAAGGAAGGAGTTATTTTTTGGGGATACAACTAATATATGTTAGGTAAATTTGAGCTAGTGAAAGACTCAAGGTTTCTAAGTCAACAATGGTGGTTCAAGGTACCTAGTATTAGTGACTTGTGGTATTGAGCCCGTAGTATTAAATTTCATTAAATCCTTTAAAAGGATTTGGGATTTTCCATTGTAATGTACCATAGTTAAATGGAAAGTTTACTTGGCCATGGCTAGTGTGTTGGCCGAGTAGGCTACTTTTAAGTCAAGGTTAATAATAGATTTATTGTTAAATGGATTTTCCCCAATCAAGATATTCTAGGGTAAATCATGTCTAGATAGTTTCTAAGTGTGTTGCTTTATAATTATTTTTTTTCTCACATCAATTTAATGATCAAAAAGTGGTATCAAAGCTAAAAGGAACATTGAAAAGGAGAATCCATTATTTATTGAAGGAATAATTTTAGTGTTTCATCAAGCCCCAAAAGGGATATGGGCGGTGCATGGATGACCTACTTAAATATGAACTTAGACCGCCGATTTAGAAGACAGATGTAAAGGTAAAGTTCAAAGTTGAGGTAGATGAAAACCATATCAGGATGTTGGTTGTGATAAAGGAGAGCATCTAGTGTGAGCACATGTGTCAAAGCAAGAGAATGGTGGTATAAGTGAAAATGTATCAATAAGATAAGTGAAAAAATAAATATTACTTTAGAGATGGAAATTTCTAAATTTCATGTAAATGGGCATATGAATGCGAGACCTATTTAGGAATCCATAGCCTTGTTGGTAAAGTCTAGACATAGGCCTAGGTGAGAGGGGAGGAGAGCATGTGGAGTTTTAGATTGGATTCAAAGAAATTCCTCAATCAGGATTGTTAGGTAAACTTGAGTTGATGAAAGATTCAATATTGTTAGGTCAATAATGATTGCATGTAGTTAAATCCTTTAAAAGGATTTGGGCTTCTCTATTGTATTGTGCTAGACTTGAGTAGAAGGATTTCTTGGTTGGTACCAGGGTGTTTTCTAGTTTGTCTACTTTTAAGTCAAGGATAATAATAGATCTATTATTAAATGATTTTTCCCTAGTTAGGGTTTTCTAGGGTAAATCATGTGTACATTTTTTATGTGTGTGTTTCTTTATAATTATTTTTCTTCTCACAAAAATTTTCTTACTCGACAAGATAAAAAATTCCATTGGTTGAAAATATACAAATTATATTTAAAATTGACACTTGAGTAAAAGCTCAGCAATAAAATATGGATTGGTAGTCTTTGTAATGTTAGATGCATTCATGAGGTATTTGGTTTCATAGAACTCACTTCCTAATGTGTTTGATTCTTTGATTCTAAGACCAAAAAACTTAGATTTTCTCTTTAAGGAAATAAACAAATACTTTTGACTACAAAATATTTCAGGAGAATGTTGAGGTTACCATATCCAAATAGGAAACTTAATCTGCCTGAAGCTATTCTTTCCTTGACTCTTAAGGATTAGGTGGGAATTTTCTCAAGGAATTCATAGTTCAATCTGTGCACATGCCAATAAACCTTTCATCCATTGATATCATGTTGTTATTAGAGCCTTCTATAGATTTATCTTTTCTTTTTATGCATATAATGAGACAAGATTCAACATCCCATATACCCAATTTAATTAAATATAATCTATGCTTTTCTTTCAAGAAAGAGACTATATTTGACTAGGTAGGGATAATTTACAATGATATTTTCCATTCAATTGGCTAAATATATGAAGACTCAAAGATTCATTATGAAAAATTATTTATTAATATCAATACTTTATTGTAATATGTTCAATGGCCTAGTTTTGAATAGTAATGTGAACCCTAAGATAGAAATAGTGCAATTTTGGTATCCCATTTTATGGAGGCATCAAGAAGCTTTTCACTTTTGCCTCATCCATGATAATTTTTTCAGGGAATTTAGACATATATTAATTGGAGGTGAACAATAGAGGTTGAAACAACAAGAATAAGGTTTTATCAAGGGAAAAGGGGTATATCTACAGGAAGAATGTCATACATATATATAAGACTTCATGAGTATCATGCAAGTCCCCTATTATTACATGTGTTTATTTTTGAAAAATATTTTATTGCAGATGTATACATACCATATTTTTCCTCATCGATTCCATTTGACTCAAAGAAGAAGAAACAATATATTTCATTACCATTCAAGATAGCATAAATTGTTGTGAATAATTCTTCACACTTAACCAAGATATTTGTGACATTGAAACCCTTCACTTTAAAAGAAGTTGGGCCTATCAAAGGATTTGACCCTAAAGGTTTAGTTTCTCAACATTTATCATCAATGAGATATGGAAATTGGTTTAATAGAATTGAAAAAGGAACTAGACACAATGAAGTGGAGACTCAATAAGAAAAGAGAAGGAAAATCTTATGAAAAATGATGACCTAGTTACAAAAGTTCGTTCCAATTAAGGAGAGTAGAGAAAAACTAGACAAAAAGGGAAGAATCCTACAATTTTACAATCTTAATTAGCTCAAATAGCTCAAAACAACTACTCCTTTTTGCACAAAGGACAAGAAAGAATTGTAGCCATAGGAGAGAATAATAAATGATATTTTCGAGGGGATGATGGTGAAGAACCACCCCCTCGTGTCTATTTGAAAAACTCTTATTAAAAGAAAGAAAATTTCTTGTAAGAATGGATCCTAATAGTCAAAGGTAGCAATAATAGATCCCAATAGTTAGAGGGATCCATTGATTTGGAGGTGGACAATGCTACAGTCCCTGACTAGGTAGCAAAATGTTTTCCAAAAAGTCAAAAAAATGATGGAGGATTTGGTTACTAAAGAGATAGCTATATTTAAGGAATAATAATTAACTATGCACAAAAATCATTATCATAAGGCTAGGAAAATGTTACAAATTGAAAAATTTCATGTTAAGAATAAGAGAGCAATAAAGAAATTGAGGTTTGACATGGATGTATCAAGAGTGGGACCTTCTAGGATTATAAAGTTGCATACATCCATTTCGGTCACATAGTATCCCATTGGAAAGAAATATCTAAGGATTACAACTTTTGGCTAGGGTAAGGACATGCCATCACATCCTATAGCCCCTCGAGTGGCCAAAAACAAACATCTAGGGCCTCAAAATGACCTCAAAAGTTTGGTACCTAAAAAACCACAAAAATGTTTCCAATGAGATAGAAAACCATTGAATCAATGGAAGAGGTGGGTGGCCACCTATATCCACATGGATCAATTTTCCCCCATTAACAAGTAATGGTCTCCATTGCATCAATTTCCCTCATCATATGGGAAACGTTTGTTGAATTTGGCTCTTGGTGAGCCACTTGCGTTGGTGAAGAAGCTAGCCTACTTTGATAACCCGATAGAGTTGTATGTTTTTCCAGCGAGTATCCCTTACCTTGGTGTCCATGAGATAATACATTTTAGTCTAAAAAATGTAGTCAAGGCTTTTTTTTATGGGAGTTAATTACTTTGTTACCACCAAGGTGTCCAATAAAGGTGGAAAAAATGGTCGAAGCAACTCCACATTAAATACTAGATGCAAGAAAAGGAAAGGGGGTTACCTAATTCAAAAGAATCTACACCCAAAACCTTTGTGATTGTATAAGGCCCATATTAGAGTGGTCTAAGATTCCTATGGGGGGCTCTGAGGCACTATTTCTATAAATTAAACCACATCTTATCACCAACCTAAAACTTGTGTGAAGCTCGATGTTGGTCATGTTGTTACTTATGCTTGGCATTGGCTTTCTATATGATATCATGGACCTGTTGCTGGATTTATTGGAATTGTTCCACAAATTTGGATGCTATATATGTTTCAACTTGAGTATGGGTCGACTCTACTATTAAATATGTTATGGGAAGTGCTACATCAATCTGAGCCAATGGTTGGAACCCCAAGCACACTTGAAAAGGACTATGAGAAATAGAACCATGGAGGGGTATGTTATACCTATGCTGAAGATATGGAAGGATTTCATCCCATGTATGTGGATTCTTGGAGTTGCACATGCACAAGCTATGCATGATAATCACATTCACCACTTTTGTTTTCCCATATATTTTGGGATGAAAGGTGGTTTATTTGGTTAGCTTGGTATCCATTAGAGACCATAGCATGGACCAAAAGGTATTGAGGAACATGTTATACTCATTTGAAATGATGGTTCTAGGTAGCCCAAAATGAACCCAAACACTCTCAAAGAATATTTTAGTAGTGTCTTCGGTTGTGGTACTCTTCTTGCATGGTGCTCGAATGGCCATCTTAGAGAATTGATCAAAAACCATAAAAACAAAATCACTACCATGCCTAGGGTAAACCTGATATGAAATCCATGGATACTAATTCCCAAGGATTTTTTTAGGTATGCAAAGGAGCGTACAACCCCCACTTCTTGATGGTCAGTTTGGATATGGCACAAATAGTGTAGGATTTGATATACCAACAGACATCCAATCAAAACTTTGGCTAGTAGAAATAATTCTAAATTATTGCTATTATCTTCACCATACTAACGTTTCCTTCTACCAAACTATAATTTTCCTCCCAAATTAGTATAGCATGCCCACTTGAAGGAACACAATGATCGCCCAGCTAGCATAAGAGCACATCCTAGAGGAAGAAGTCTAGAACTTGTTTACCTGTGATTAAAATTTGGTATGTAGCATCAAAATTAGAGTCAATATTATATAATTGTGGCCACCCATAGGTCTCATTCCCATAGTAGTTATGAATTGTGATTAATACCACAACTGAGGGCCAACTGAGGTAGTCTAAAACACAAATGTTGCTTCCCTTTTTGTACTTAATGTTTAAGTGGAATTTTTGTAGGTATGTCGACCATTTATGATGGAATTAATTCTATAACTTTCCTTATGTTTTCCTGAGTTTCATAATCCTATAGTCAATGTGGATGATCATTTCCTTCCTCATAATGTAATGCTTCCACCAAGAGTGCCTCCATGATGGAGTACGTCTCCTTGTCATAGATGGTGTAACTATGAATAATATTAGAGAATATTCACTATGATAGGCCATCAAATGTCCTTACTATGTGAGGATTACACCAATAACATATTCAAAGGCATATGTCTAAATAAAAAATAGATTTTGTAGGTCAAACAAGGTGAGGATTGGTGTAGAGCAGAGGTGATGCTTCAGATCCTTGAATTATTTTTGTTGTGATTCAGACCAGGAAAACTTTTCTTTAGCTCCACCTTTTTTCACTTGACTTATGCACCAAGAAATATGAGAGAACACCAACACATACCTTTGATAGAAGTTAGAAACTTATAAGAAGTTATGGATCTATGTTAGGTTCATTGAGGATGGTTAATATCTGATGACTTGGATATTGATTGGGTTGACATGCACCCCATGTTCATCCATGATGTATCCCAAATATTGAATTTTTTGCATGCCCAATGAGAATTTCTTCGAATTGGCATACAACTTGTTTCATCATAGGGTGCTCAAGACCTGTTGAATATGCTACAAATGTTCTTCCTATGTTTTTCTAAATATGAGAATGTCATCAAAATCTACAACCACATAAGAAGTTATGAATGTACACAAGATATCATCCATAATCTTCATGAATGTTGCTAGAAAATTATTCAAGCCAAAGGACATGGCCAACCACTCAATAAAGCCTTATTTATATTTGAAGGTTGTCTTCCATACATCGGTTTTCTTAGTTTGAACCTAGTGGTAGCCTGACTTCAATCAATCATAGTAAAGAACATGGTACCCTTAAGTTGATCATGAAGATCTTCAATTCAAGGGATCATATGTCTATTATTGACTGTTATTTTTTTCAAGATTCTCTAATCAATATAGAGTATGTATGTCCCATCCTTCTTCTCCACTAACATAATTGGGCTCCTACAAGGTCAGGAGCTCAGTTAAATCTAGCCCTTCTGGATTAGCTCATGAGTATAATATTTTATTTTTGCATTATACAAGATAGAGTTTCTATATATCATTCCATTAGGTAAAGAAGCACTAGTTATAAATTCAATTTAGTATTTGCATTGGAAATGCACATGCACCCCCACAGGTGAAGCAAAGATATCTTTGTATACATCTACAATCTTATCAACATGCTTACATTTTATAGGGAGCCATTGTGTTAAGGATACGGTGATATTAATGACCTTTCGTTCACCTTTGTATTGAACCATGAAGAGGACAAACTTTTCATTTTGAGAGATTTTCCTTTAGTAATGTCTTGTTGAGATCAGTGAAATTTATGTTGTTGAAAATACCCTTTGGTACGCTATAAATGCGAACCCCTAGGATAAAAATGACACTAAATGGATAAGGCACATAAATAGAATGAAATTTCCACATATAAGATTTTCTTAAAAGAACATATTAAACTCTAGTGGGGAGACATCACACAATACCTCATCTTTGTAGGATGTAATGCCATTAGCAGCTTTGTTGGATGACACATATGTAACATCCATGGATCAACCAATTAATGGTGTATGGTTAGGGGGGTTCCCTTGTCAATAGAATCAATATCTTGATGAACTTAGTTAATATCATGTTATTTTAGCTTCTATTATCAATAATGAAATGTAGTGGGGTTGCCTTCACCCACATCTATGAATTGAGGAGGCGCTCCTCCTTCTCAAGCTCCTTTGATTCTTCTAGTTGGATATTTGTGGTTGTTATAGTAACATTGGGTTCTATATTGATGATCCAGTTTAATTTATCATGTTTTGAATCAAAATATAAGCCAGATTCTACTTATTTTTCTTTAAGCTCGGAAAATAATGACTATTTCGAGTGACATACATCAGTGGTATGCCATGGGATTTTGTGGAGCTCACAGCACTTTCTAATTTCCTTCTTCGACTTCCCATCACCCTTATTTTCTTGTCAATTTGGATAGTTGTATTGAGGTTGCATCTCCTTGTTTTTTACCTTGTTATGCAATTTAAGGATGCCTTTTCTAGGCTTTTTTTGTCACAAATTTGCAAATTTGAACTTGCACTTATTCCTTTACTTCAATTTATGCTCAATTTTGATAACCTATCAATAAACTTCTCCTAGTGAGATGTCCAGGATACTCATATCTACTTATATGTACCTAAATATGCCACTATGGTACTTAAACCTTAAGTATTTGTCAAAGTATTTGATACCCATATTTGAGTGTAAGGTATGGAAAATATATGTGTATTATGGTGTTGTCTAGTTCCTCTCCTATCACAAATTTGTCCATCTCATATACTAGCCATGATAGTTCCCTACAGGGTATAATTCCTCGTTGATAACGAAAGTGGACCAAGTTGGTCTCGCATTAAATAATGTAGACTCATCTTCATTGTGTCTCTCCAAGTAATATTCCCGCCAACCTTTCACATGGGGAGGGATTTCAAGAGTGATAAGGTGATCTTCTCATTGTCCAAAAAAAATTAGAGAAAGTAATCGCACTCTAATAGTTTTAACCATTTTCCCAAATCATCTACAAATATTTAGACTTTGAGTAATGGGATATGAAATTCAACTTGTACCTTAAATGGTATTGCACCTCCAAAATTGTCACTTATTGAAGGTCCTTCAATTGTTGGTGGCAATCATGGAAGGATTAAGGTGAAATTTTCGATTATTACATTCCTATAGCGCACAAGTGCTTCCTCAATTAAAAATTTGATAGGATTTTTTGCTTTGTCATCTATCTTTCCTTTTTCATGGCATTCTTCTTGGGTTGGAAAAAGTGATCATTCACAAGTGAAACTAGCTCAAGATCAAAATATTTTTACCTTGACCTCATCAGGCACATGCATTGAGAAACAACAAGGAGTAGATTTCTTTGATACCATTGATACATGTTGTAAAAGAATGAAATGAAAGGAAGGAAAGAAAATGGAACATACATATAGATAAATATAGTAGAGAGAGCATAGTAATATAGTTAAAACCCAACTTCTATTGATAAATGAAATAACCAAATATTGTAGAACACAAACTGGCTAGAATGGTGGTAGCTACTCTAAAGGGAGAGATATGGTGACCAAACATATTCACAAAAATATATTACAAGACGTTGAAATAATGTCCTTTTAATATAAATAAATAACCCTAGAGGTCCAAAACCTTAGCCCTAGAAGAGGAAGAACGAAAAGGTTTATAGGCCTTGAGGTGCTTAGTTGGTACATCAACTTCTCAGAGTGCAACTTTTGTATACAAACTTTGTTTGGGGTTCAAAATAGCCCATTGGAAATTACAATTTTTTCCATGGTCTAGTATGACCCCATAAAAGTAAAAAAAATACATCATTTAGGACCTCAAAATGGCCCACAGAAGTTTGGGACCTGAGAAACCATAGAAAAATTATCAAGAAGATAGAGAAAAATTGATTCAATGGAAGAGGTGGGCAGCCACTGATATCCAAATAGATCACCTCAATTCAAGGGTGACATGTTCTTAAGATAACTAAATCAATGGATTCTATGGTTAGGTATAATGTCTGATGTATGCAATAAAGTGGTGCTTTTGTTTAAGATAATTGTTTTATATCAAATTCTCTTATGTGGTGTAAAAAATGTATTTATATGTGCTAAATTATATCATATTTTGCGTGTAAATAATTCTATATGCTATTATAAGTTATGAGTTTAATTGCATGTTGTTAGGAATAAATAAGTATCTCATATGCAAGACATATTATTATAAATTGGTATTAGAGCCCTACTTTTTCATAATTATTAATGGTATCAAATAATTATTGAGCTCGGTCAAATAAGTTTAAAAATACAATATGGATAGAGCCAAAGTTTAGTAACATCACCTAGAGGTGGGATTTGTGTACATTACAAAAGCTAATAATGTAAATACATCACTATTTGTAAATGAGGACAAAAACACGGGAGGTTATAATTCCACAAGAGAGGAATGAAAGATGGATTATGGGGCTCAAAGAGGATGAAGCTAAATAATGTTACTCTAATCCTAATTTTAATTCTATTACATTTTTATCATAGTTCATTTTCTTATTATATCAACCTTAGGATAAGGTTCAAGTAAAATGTATAGACTTCATAGGAGACCATGTGGTTAGTTATGGGAATGCAAACATAACCTATTTTTTTTCATAATTTTCCATAGTTTTTGGTCTTCTTCTCAACCATTTTATGGGATCCTTGGGGGACATATAAGATGCCATGATTGTAATTTATTATGGGAAAGGAACCCATGTGGTAAATTATGACCTTGTGTGAAGGGAACTATGCCATTGACAACTCAACCATGGTTGAGAATCCTTGGAGTTCCTAGTAGAGAAATTTTCTAATTCACTTTTGTTGGACCCCTATAGGGAAGTGGGTTAGCCCAAGGGACTATGTGGTAGAGAAGGGATCAAATTCCTTAGGTTGTCTAGGTTGAAGGGGGAGTTTCCATATCGTGATTCTTTTGAAATTGAGCTATGTATGTGAGGAATAGAGCCAAAAACAAGAGAAAAATTGGCAATGTGAACTAGTATCCCTAGCTCAATGGTGGCTGTTTCATAAAGGTTAAATGTAATAGATACTATGGTTGGGTGGAACACTTGATGTCTCCAACTAGTTGGTGTTTTATTTCATAAAGATAAGTTTTATGGTTTATTACATTTATGGTGAGTCAATGTTATGTATTTTATTTATTTAAATGTGATTTTGTTGAAGAATAACATGCATATATAATTGTGAATGCTTTAATTATATATTTGGATTGGCCTTCTTATAATATTACATGTATTAATTTATTAAATGCATGATAGAGAAGAATATGAAATAAAAGCATGAAATTTAATATGGATAATAGGATAGAAAGGTATTAGAGAAAAATTATGAGATGGTGGAAGGAATTTTGAAGCACCCAACTGCCCCAATAGTGTACAAGGGTGGATGCACCACATGTTTGCAAAAGATGTGAAGATTTTGATAAAGTTGAATATATATGAAATTTTAAGGGTTCCTACCCCACCTAATTTAACTTGTAGACGTTTATGACTCTTTGCCAATGAATGATGATACCAAAAAAATGAGATTGAAAAAAGAGATATATTTCCCAGTTTCCTTGTTTATATTTTCTAAGATAACTTTTGGGTTTAAGGTGAAGAGCATACTAGAGGAAAGGAGACTTTTAGGCCCTTTTTGTGTGGTTTGTGATAGGTAAGGAAACAAAAAATTCATATCCATTTGTTACAACAAGTAAAGAAGCCATCCATATGGCAAGAGAAATAACAATTATTCCTCCCTTTACCCACTAAGTTAGCCACTTACTAAGAAAATGAAAAAAGAATAGATAATTTTAGCGCCTTACAATCCTTAAAAAATTAAGACCCGTTATTTAAACCTACTAGTAAAACTAAGGAATTAAAATTGAATTCACACAAACTTCTAATGGTTTCTACAAATACAATCATGTAGGTTGCATGATTATATAGTGACATAGCCCATGGAAAATTCCTTGTTGGTTCCATTTGTTACACTCCTGAGACTTTCATCGAAAATTTTCTCACAATCATAATACTTGCATGGAGCAAACTAAAACAATCACCCAAGTTGTTGGGCTCCCAAAAAAGGAAATTATTAAAAAAATAGCAACTAAGGGTGGCCTCCAAATGTAGGTACAGAATAGATATCCTTCCTACAAGTCTCTAGAGGCTAGAAAATGACTAAAAAAAACTAAAAAGCGATATGGAATTATTTAAATCAAAAAGTGGTTTACCAATCTATGTTAGTGTTGCACAAAAAATTGTCACGTTGACATTCTGCAATCTGTGTGAGTCCATTACCACTCATACTTTCCTCCATTGCAAGTCTTAAGCCTCAATTCTTCATATCAAGCCTTGAAAATGAGAGAAAGCCCTCAAAAGTCTCTAAAACTCTGGTTCTGCACTTTCTCTTTGCATTAACTACGGTCCCGCACCTAATGGTCATGGCTCCTGTGCACCTGACCGCTCTATTTCTGTGTTATGGGTGCGGACCCCTGTAAAAGTAAGAAAGGCACAAGTATATTCTTAAAAACTCACTTTGAGTCATTTCTAGAAGCTTCCGGAAGGACTCTTGAGGTGGCAAGTTTGCTCCTTTAAGGTCCATGCATCCCATACCTTAAGGAGCTAACCCCTTGATGTGAAGAGCTTATCCCTTTGAAGAAGGAATCTATCCCTTCATAGGTGGACCTGTAACCTCCTTCCTCTGCACTATAAAATGAAGCATTGGGCTGGTTACTTGGGAGGTTGAAAGTTGAATATTTTTGAGGTGAAATGCTGCTGGAACTTAGTCTTCTTAATTGAGCTCTTATGAGGAGAGATTACATACCTCTTTAATCTCATTTGGAAGAGTGCAAGGCTTGTCAAAGTAAGGAAATTCCTGTTTCAGATCCTGGGAAGAGCTTGTTCAATATCAAGGCTCAAAAGGTTGTAAGGTTCTTCTACTTCAAAGTTAATACAAATAAGTTTGTTTTTCTCAATAAACTATTGTTTTATGGTTGATTTTATGGATTCCTTGATCACCATAATGGACATGATTTATGGTATTAGCTATGCAGGTGTTATTTGATGTTTGCTTGTTTGTGATTGCAGGTTCTCAAAAGGAAACTCTTTCGGATGGTTCAAGGATGGCTGCTACAAACTAGCGTTGGACTTAAGGTAGGGTCTTAACACCTCTATACTTCTTATTTATGAATTGTATATGTTTAGAGAAATATAGATTTGTTTGTCTACTTGTTGCTAGACTATCTTCTGATACTAAGGAGATCAACCTTGTCCACAAGATCGATTTCTCCAGCCAACAAATTGGCGACCATACTGGGGAACTGAATTTGGTTTTTGGTTTTCCTTTGTCTGTGACTTGAGAAACTTGTTCTCATTTTTGGTTTTTTCTTGATGTGTGTTGGATTGGGTAGTTTTAGAATCTGGATTATTTTTTTGTTTTCTTCAAATTTTTTAGGGGACCTCACTTTCTCTTTACAGAAGTGCGGGCATCTCCGCACTCATCCTTTAGTACAGAGAGCAGTACCGCATCTGGTTCTTCTGGAAGCCTACGGACCCTGTAAATTTTTTTGAAAAACCTAAAATGTTTTCTTCCAGTTAAGTTTAGTTTCTATTTACGACTTTTAGTGTCTACCTAGATTTGCATGTGTTCTGTCAAAAATCTCTTGTGAGTGAGTTCCATTGGTATTTTTTTTTAGATGATTTTCTAGAAGTTTTGCATGCCTGGAGTGGTTTTCACTTGGTCTCTATAGTGACTCAAAGATTAGAAGCCTAAGAAACCTTAGATTACCCTGGTGTCTTTTTGTTTTCTTGATGAGTCTGACTGGGTTGTGAAATCTATCCTTTGTCAGAAATAGATTTAGTTTTCTCTTTGCAAATCTTTGAACGAACTTGGTTATAAGTTTGAATTTTATTTTTATAAAAGAAAATATATCTGGATGTTTTTGATTGATTTGTTATCCTTAGTTTACTAAACAACTAAGTAAAACATCCTCAAAAATAATTGAAGCTTTTATTCAATTAGGTTTTTAGAAATTTTTAGGTCTCAAGATTAGTTTTGTAGTTTTAAGTGTTTTCTAGAAATTGTAGTTCTCTTTTGAAGAAACTGTTTTTTGTAGTTTCAAGTTTTGAAAAAGGAAAGGGATTTATTATGAGCATAATTAGTAGTCTCGTTTTGAGTTCTTATTGAAAAAGAAAAAAATATTTTCTTTTCATTTACATGTTGAAAGAAAGATTTGTTTCTCAAAGAATTGCATTCTCGAACTCTTCCTTTTAGCTAGAAATTCATTGAAGGAAAAATGAATTGTTTATCATTTTAGGTGCATTTTTTAGTATTTTTTGAGTCGAGTCTTCACCCCATCAAAGTTTCATTTCCATACCTATTGACTTAAGGAACAACCCATAAAAGCAATGCTTAATTAAAATTGATCTAGTAATCTTTTTATTTCTAGGATTCTTATCACCAATATAGCTTAGGCTAGTATCTTGGAGTAGGGAGTAATTAACTCTCCAATATAGTTAAAACAAACAAGTAGGTATATCTTGCGGTAGGAAATAAATCCAATTGTACTTGATATATTCTGGGAAGCTTCTCTTAAAGGAGTCAATCACGAGATCATGTTCGAACCTTTGAGATAATCAAGTTTGTGTCATTGGGAAAGATAAAAGATTTGCGTGTATTATAATAGTAAACCTCGGATTAACCATTGTCAAGGAGCCTGGGTTCACTTGTTGGTAAACCTCAGATTGATCATGTCGAGGAGCCTTCAAGGGTATTGAGCTTTGTTACTTTTCCCTTGCGCATAGATCGGACCGTAGAGTGTTCCCCCAGTTGTATTTGTTGCTATTGGTAACCTTAGTGTCCATAAAATTAAGATTATTTCCTAAGGTGACGGTGAAGGATGAGTCTCACTGTACCTGGAGCAGACATCAACTAGACTCACTTGGACTCTCTGGGGGGTTCTCTTCACTCGAGATGGTTTTGTGAAGATACTTGTGCCATTCTATTTAATTAAGCAGGTTGGCGGGGTAATTGTTCCAACTGCCCTTTCTATATTAAAATTCTACGACGTTGGATTTCATCACCAACTAGTGTTTTTAGTATGGGAAGTTACTGTTTGTGTGTGGTTTGAACTCTTAGATTTTTTAGGTGTATGATTCAATTGTTTGTTTCTTTAGAGACTTTAGGTGGATTTATTGAAATTTTTCTTTATTTGCGTGTGATTAATTAAATATTTAATCGTGGCTGAATTACTGAGACAATCTCATAGACTTCGAGGGCAACCTCCTGAGTATACACCAAGCCAGCTTAAAGGGCTATGAGCTCTTGTATCACCTAGTGACAGTAGAGTTGGGTCACCAGAAGTCGGAGAGTCATCCTTAGTTATTCATCCTGATTATCAAGTACAAACAATGGACTATATTTCTGAGCCAATTTCACTTTCCGAAGTTACTGGTAGTATTTCTCCTACTAGTGAATTAGCTGAAGAACCTGAAATTTCTGAGCCTGAAACTGAACCTGCTGCTACTCCATCTTCAAGATTTGCTTCTCCAACTTCTAGTGGTCCTGGTTCACCCAGGATAGGAAATATCATTACCCAAAATCTTCCTTCTGGCCTCATTTCTATTGAAGAACTTATTAGTCCAGACGAAGATGTAATTCTTCCCGAAAATCAACCAACTTTAGAACTTAGGGAGCGTGAATCAATTTTCTACATTCCTTTTAGGAGTGACGCTTGGTACGTATCATTGAATTTTTTTTTAGAAAACCCAGGCCTTAGTTTTTCACCACCTCAAATTCCTTTCCATCCAACACCCAGAGGTTATTATCCTCCATTGAATATGTCGAGACAGTCATCTATGTTTTCCCAAACACTGGAAACATTTTTATATGGCAGTCCTTCTGTTCCTTCGGGGTATTAATCACTCACTGGTACTTTTTCAGGAGCATCTCCTCAACCAATCGGACATGAACTATCAACTGGTAATAATGGAACTCAACCATTGAGTGCAAAAGAAATCCTTATGATGTCTGGTAGTATTCCAAATCCACAACCTCAAGGTAGTCAATTACCGCCTCGGGGGCAACCCCAAGGTAGTCAGTTACCACCTGGAGGGAAACCTCAAGGTAGTCAGTTACCGCCTGGGGGGAAACATCAAGGTAGTCAATTACCGCCTGGGGGGTAACCTCAAGGTAGTCAGTTACCACCTGGGGGGCAACCTCAAAGATGGTACATACCTTCGGGACAGTACATACCTCAAGGTCAACCCCAGTTTCAATACATGCCTCAGGGTTATCAACCTCAAGGTCAGTACCCAACTCAAGGTTTCCAACCACCTTCTGGTCAACCATTTGTACAAGGAGTTGGAAATGTGTCACTTAATTATCATCCCTACGCTCAACCCGGTTATGGTCCTCCATATGCACAACCTTTTATGGGTCCATACCCCGGAATGAATATGGTGTGGGATCCATCTCAAACTCAACAGACTATGCAACCTAATGTGCAGTTATCAAGTCAACCTGGACAACCTTTGGTTTCTGGTTTAACCCAGTAACCTGTCCAGCCTACTGTTCAAACTTCTGCACCTGGTGTAGTTCAACAGTTTGGGCTTAGTTCACCTCGAACTCCGCCTCAAACTGTTTCTACAACTACCGCAGCTTCTGTTCAACCTACCACACCTATTTTTGGAGTATCGGTAGCTCCATTTTCTACTGTTCCTACATCAGTGCAAACTCCTCAAACCTCATTACCACAGTCAGGACCTACAATTCAAACTTCGGTCCAGATGCCTGCAGGACAAGCTGGTCCAAGTATGGTTGTCACAAGTCCACCGCAATTCACTTATCAACCGTACCAGGGACAATATCAATTCGGTCCTACTGTACAAAACCTAGTTTATTAGTATCAACTGTGCCCTGGCTATACTTATTAACAGCCTCAACAACCCCAGTTTGGTCTGGTTAATCCTAGTTTCCCAGGAGGTTATAATATTCCTAACGCAAATCCAATTCCAGGTTATCCTGGATATCCTCCTTCTGGGGTTGGTCTTGTTACCCAAGTTTTTTGCGACCCTAACCATCAGTTACCATTTATTGCAACTTTGGATTTACCGGATTTGTCGCACCTTACGAACGATCTGATTTACTATCTTCTGTATTGGCTGCCAATGCCTAATAAGTTGCCCAGTGATATCCCGAAGTTCGAGGGTAAGTCAGGAGAGGATCCGTCAAATCATGTGATGACTTATCACCTCTGGTGTGCATCTAATTGCATCATTGATGATTCAATTCGCTTACATCTTTTTCAACGGACTCTAATTGGTCTTTCTACCAAATGGTACATTGAGTTACCATGAGGCTATTTTTATAATTTTAGTTAGTTAGCCACTTCTTTCTTAATTCATTTTCAGTTGCGTGTCAGATACGACAATGGCACGGAATTGTTAACTTCATTAAAACAATCCACGTCCACATATATTTCTCATCATCTTCATGAATGGCGACATAGACGACATTTGGTGAAAGTTTTCATTCCGGATCAAGTTTTAGCGGAATGGTTCGTAAAATCATTATTACCTAAAATCACTAAAGATGTAGCTAAGGCAGGAGTTGTTACTAAAGAGCAAATAATTGCTCAGGCTCAATACCTTGACCTTGTCTATATGCAGTCAGGTACTTTACATGAGAAAATCCCCGATCTTCCGAAACACGAACAAATAACTGCAGCTCCTTCAGGGTCTCATGCCGCTGATGGTATGATTGGTTCAATTAGTACTAAAAGCAAGAAGAATTCTTCAAAGAATTCTTCTCCTATTATAACTTTACCAGATTCCCTAACAAGAGACTCTTCCGCTGAAATTCCTGCCAATATCCATGTCGTAGAATCATCTATGGCCAAATCAAAATCCAATGGTAAAAGGAAACAGAAGAATAAAAACAAACAAAACTCAAAAGAGAAAACAGATAAAAATGAATCTACTGACGAGATATGTAAACCTCACTATCCTTGTCTCATTTGTGATGAGGATCATTTTACCAAAGATTTCCCACATCGAGCAGAGGTTTCAAAAATAGTCAAAGGTTCTCAAACTCCTGTTGTCTTAAAGGATCCTTTTCCTAATCAAGATAGTAAAATGATTGGTTCTTTCTCAAATGCCTCAAAAGAACCCATTATGATGATGTCTCATGTCAGGATTGTGATGCGATCGCAAGATTATGGTAGTTAAAATCTTGTTGGTGGTAAAGAACCAGAACCTTTTAATTCAAACCCATCAACTACAACTCCTCCTGGTTCTGATCCGCTATAGATCGAGAAACCTAACCCTGACTTAGTAATCAAACCACCTGCTAAAGATATACTTCGGAAATCAACTTTCAATCCACATGCGAGAGCTACTTAGAATTATAACATTGTTGAAGACTTAGCTATTTCCCCTTCAGTAATTTTGGCTTTGGAAGTGTTGCAATCATGTCCAATACAGCATAAATTACTATTGTCTGCTATAGGAGTTGTTGATATTCAGGATTCAAACCTAATAATCTTCGAATTAGAGAATAGTACACCCTGCCTACCTCATTAAATAGCTTTCTAGATTCCAGTGTTAGTCAAAAACAGACCTTGCTTTCAAACTATGACTGACGAGGGAGGTTCTACGTGTATTATGTCGATCCAGTGTTGGAGATCGCTTGGTTCTCCCACACTCAATCAGTCGCCGACAATTCTAAAGGGTTTTTATGGCCGAGGGTTCCATCCTTTCGGCATTTTGTAGGATTTACCTATAGGGGTCGAAGGCAAAACTGTAAATCTAGATGTGGAAGTGGTTGATGCCCCTCTATATTACAACCTTCTCTTGGGTCACAGTTGGTGTTACGTTATGACTGCTATTGTTTCATCGGTCTTTCGGATTATCAAGTTTCCTCATAACATAAAGATCGTTATGATAGACCAACTAACTTATTTTTCATCCGACCCAGCCTCTTCAGATAGTATTCAGCATGTCGGTAAAACAACTATCCCTTACAAGGATGTTGGGGTAGGTTTGATTAAAGATTCTGGTTTACTAGGAATGTTTTCCTTCCCTCCTCGTAACGTATCGCCTTCTATTGCAACTATTCATATGATTTCATTAAACACTATTTATTTTGATGATACTTGGATCGTACCTTGCGATTTTGAGGTGAATTCATTTGGTAATGTGATGCCTTTGAGTCCCTTTGAAATTGCATATCAGGCTATACAGTCGTTTTCTGACTCTTGTTCAACCAAACCTGATCCAATGAATGTGGTCCATGGGGAATCACTTTCGATATCAACCTCAGCTTCAACAATGTTTTCTGATCCTATTCATACTGATGAGCAGATTCATGAACTTTTGTCTGTTGATGATTTACCATGGAAAGATCTTCATCATCGATCTTTGTTTTTACCTAAGCTTGATCACTTTGAAAATGATTTTTCATCTATTTTTACTACTGGCTATGTTAAATAACCACAGAATCCATTGCAACATCCTAATTCTGAGTTAAATTTGGGAAATATCTCTCGAACGGTTCCTATTGACATTTCAATTAAACCCAGAATTATTGAAAACATTCATATAGGTGCTTCCTCTACGGACGATGAAATCCAAACTTATAAAGCCCTATTTCAAGAATTCCATGACGTGTTTGCCTGGTCATATGAAAAAATGCCAGGAATAGATCCATCAATTGTTGTCCATGAAATTAGAACTTACCCGGATGCTATACCTGTCCAGAAATGTTTGCGTCAAATACATCTGAGAAAAGTCACTGCTATTAAAGCTGAAGTTGAGAAATTACTTCGTGCAGGTTTCATTTATCCAATTCCTTTAATGGATTGGGTATTGAATATTGTTCATGCTAACAAAAAGCAAGGAACGATAAGAATATGCATCGATTATAGGGATATTAATCGAGCTTGTCCTAAGGACAATTATCCAAGCCCCTATATCGATCAAATTATTGATGATTGTTCTGGCAATGAAATGTTCTCCTTTATGGATAGTTTTTCCGGTTACAATCAAATCAACATACTCCCTATTGATCAACCTAAAACGGCTTTCATTTTTCCATGGGGACATTTGCTTATTGCAAATTACCTTTTGGATTGAAGAACGCTAGAGAAACTTTTCAAAGGGCTATGTCTTACGCATTTCATGACATCAAGCACATTGTACAGCCTTATCTCGATGCTTTACCTGCTCATTCATTACGTAGAGCCGATCATCTCACTCATTTACGAGCTATCTTTATGAGATGTAGGCATTATCGAATTAGGTTGAATCCACACAAATGTGTATTCTGTGTAGAAATGGGTCATTTACTGAGATTTGTCATTTCAAAAGTTGGCATTCGTGTCAATCCCTCGAAGGTTGAATCTATTGTCAAATTACCTCCTCCTTCAACTCTTCGCCAAATCCAAAGTTTGCAAGGGAAAGAAAACTTTTTATGTCGTTTCATTCCTAACCACGCCAAGATAACGAAAGGTTTTACCAGTTTGTTGAAACAGAATACTCCATTATTTTGGGATGAGATAGCTGATAAATCTTTTGATGCACTTAAACACGCGTTAACCCATGCGTCGTTACTACATCCTCCCAATTACAACCAGGATTACTTTTTGTACCTCGTTGCTTCTCATTCCACCATTCGGATGGTTTTAGTTCAGGAAGATGAATTCAACAATGAACATGTGATTTACTATCTTAGTCAAACTTTGCATCTGACTGAGATTAAATATTCGCATGTGGAGAAATTGGCCTTGGCAGCTGTTCAAGTTGTCCAAAGATTTCATCACTACATCTTATTACGCAAAACCACAATAATCTCTAACTATAACCCTATGATGCATATATTGAGCAAAAAATTGCTAGGGGTCAATTATTCCAAATGGATAGTTATCCTGCAGGAATTTGACTTGGAATTTGAAAAATTCAAGGCAAAGAAATATTTCTTTTTGTGGAACTAATGTATGATTTCCCATGTTCTAATATTGAAACTATGGCGGAAGAGCCCATTATAGACAAATCCTTGTTTCTTATCAGTATTCTTGATCCATGGTATGGAGATATTATTGTTTGTCTCCAAACCCAATCTTTTTGGCCTGAAATCTCACGATCTCAGTGATGGAAAATATGTTTCCAATCCCAACAATACAATATTATTGGTGATATACTCTATCATCATCGGGGGGATTCTGTTTTCCGACGCTGTCTAACTCATGAAGAAGCTCAAAAGGTTCTAGATGACTGTCACTCTGGAGCATGTGGCGATCATATGTCTGGGTATGCCACAGCCCAAAAGATATTGTGCGCTGGTTATTTCTAGCCATCCTTATTAAAAGATTGTATCTATGCAGTCTGGAAATGCCACAATCGTCAAATTTTTTTATCGTAAGATGTGTGCTCCACCCACTCCTCTCCACCCTATAATTACGGTCGGTCCTTTTGCAAAGTGGGGTATTGACTTTATTACATGCAACCCTCACTCGGTCGGGGGGCTTGTGTATATCATCCTAGCAGTAGATTATTTTACTAAGTGGGCTGAGGCGATGCCTACATTTTTGGCAGATGGAAAAACTGCTTCAAATTTCATTTTCAATCATATAATTGCTAGATTCGGTGTTCCTTAGGCTATTATTACTGATCATGGAAGTCATTTTCGAAACATCATGATGACTGAACTGATAGATCAATTTGGTCTGCGTCATGATAGTTCTACTCCATATTACCCACAAGCTAATGGTCTGGTTGAAGCTATCAATAAAGTTCTAGTCACTATGATCCAACAAATCATTGGTATTCATAGGTTGAATTGGCATAACATGTTATTTTCAGCACTTTTGGCATATCGAACCTCAGTAAAAACATCAACTGGTTTCACTCCTTTTCAACTAGTCTGTGGTTTGGAAGCAGTGTTACCCATTGAATGTGAAATTTCGTCATTACAATTAGCCATAGAATTACCCCCAGCCACTTTTGAAGAGGAGAAATTTTTTTTGTACTTAGCTCAGCTAGATGAGAATCGATGCAATGCTGCATTAGCAATCGAGGCTCATGCGAAACGAATAAAAGCTCAGTATGATCAAAATTTAATACCTCATAATTTTTTGGAAGGAGACCTAGTTTTACTATATGATCAAGAAAATGATAAGCTAAGGGCTGGAAAATTTGTACCTATGTGGCATGGTCCTTATATTGTTAAGCGAAAGCTGGCAAAAGGGGCCTATGAATTGGTAGATTTTGACGGTGTCTCTTTAGGTAAACCTAGAAATGGGCTTTACCTGAAGAGATATTATGCTTAATTTTCAGGGTGGAGATTTTTTTTAGATTAGTTTCTTTATAGCTGGTGTGTTTTAGATTAGAAAAGTGTGCCTAGTTTAGAGAGTTATTTTATCATTATTCCTACTTATCTTGATTTTACTCTTGATATTGCAAATGTTGACGTCTCTTCAAACATACATTAGTTTTGTTGATGGTGCTTGCCGTAGTACACGAAACATTTCTTCTGCGGCTTGGGTTATCTATTCACTCTCTGATGAGTTAGTATCTATGCATGGGGTAAGCCTCAGTCAAACAATGAATAACATTGCAGAGTATAGTGCATTGATTGAGTTATTATCTGAATCCATCTCATTTTGGATTCGGAGTATGATTGTTAGGTTAGATTCTTAACTCGTTGTATTATAGCTTAACAGGGTTTATGCCATTAGAAATCCAGTGTTATTAAGATTATTTTTTAGAGTTCGTCTCTTGGAATGTGAATTTGATTACATTGAATATCAGCATATTCCAAGACATTTAAATACATTAGCAAATGCAGTTGCTTCTCATATGATAAATAGACATTTACAATAATCAAAACAGTAAATCTAAAAACATTCAATAACATGTTACACAAGATAGCCAGTAATAATGATATATAATAGCATAGAATAAGTGTGTCAAAATATACATCGTCTTCAATCATAGGTTGAAAAACACCTTATGGTCAGCAAAAATGATAATACAAAAAGACAAAAATGTCGTGTGAGTCTACAAAAGAAATCATCCTATCCCTGGTGATGATCACGATAAGAAACCACTGCTCAGGCCACCCTACAAAGGAACCTCCTAAAAGGTCCTGGGACCCCAATCATATATCACTGTAACCTAAGTGGAATATTATCTATGCCAGTCTCTGGAATATCTGTTGTCAAACGTTCTAGATGATTCTCCAAATCGGTCAGGATCTCTGTAGATTGGTCCTGTGGGGCTGGTAGTGCTGCAGCTGGGTGTCTCCTCTCATAAGGCTAGAGAGTGGTTGGTCATCATGGACCTACATCTGCAATTAAAACTTTTTATTGTCAGTTTTGGATGATTTAAATAACCAAAAAATTAGTTAAAACTTAGAAAGTGTTGAAAACGATTTTACCTTAATCATCCCACTGCGTTTCTGGTGGAAGAATCATGTCTGGGTCACCGCAATAATCCATCCCGACATATGGAAAATCCTGAATCACAAAAAATTGGTTTCTCAACCAAAAAAAATACTCAGGCTGAAATCGAACAACCTCTGAACCCTCCTCAGGATGATGGGCCATCACTACAACCCAAACACATTCTCTTAGGCTCTCAAGGAAGACCAGCCTCAACGGAAAGTTGTTGTGGGACCAGTATAGGGACCCTCTCTAGACCAAATCTCACAACAAGGAAACCGTATCTAAGGTTTTTTAGTTGTCTGTTCTTTTCTCTAGTTAGTTGGCCTTTTACATTCGCCAACACAGCCTCACACCAGTTGAAGATGGTACCTTGATAACAGTCTACTGTCATTTGCATCTAGGATCTGGTAGCTACATGCAATGCTACACTCCCGCATAGTCTGGTGATAGTGAATGCAATAACCTTAAGTTCAGGACAATTGATAGTTTTAATTTAGATTCATTTGTCCTTTGTTTGATCATTACAAAACTCCAATCGGAGACTAGCGATAGACTAGCCACCTAGCCTAGTCCTGAAAAGAGATAATCGTTCACCTCTCTTGGGCAAACTAGTCAAGAAATATAGGTCCTCTAGCTCAATTTTGAGCCGGTGGCCACCAATCATGAAACATTGGTCCTGTATGTTCGACCTGTCTACTAGCCATTGCAAGAAGTCTACTTGGTCCCTCATGCCTAGTATGGCCCAGAACTTAAATAGTTTGCAAGCTTTCAAAGCCTGTATTATGGGTGGATGATTTATTGCGGCAAGGTCCACATCCTCATGCTCACGTTCCTGCCAAACAAGCATTTTGTATGTCCTACAATGCAAAAACGACATATTAGAACAATTTATTTGAAAATTTTTGGGCGGAAATAGAGAAATTTGAACTTTTAAAATCCATTTCGCAGGGTCTGCACCCATTGGTTGCAGACAGTGCGTAGGTCCGCACGCATCGTAAGCAATACGTGTGGACCCATGACTTTTTTCTTTGTAGAAAACATTCGGGGTCCGCAGGGGCCACATGTTGCACCTGCGGACCCCCATGAGCAATTTTCTAAACCAAATTATCCTTAAAAAAACAATTTTAAAGCCTAAAAATGAAACATAGATGTTGAAATGTAAGATAAGGATGATGTGGATTACCTGAAGCTAACGGCTTTCGATTCCAACGGACGGATTTTCCGCAATATTCACAGGAAGTTTTTTACCCAAAAGCTCTCACTTCTCACTCTGAAATCAAACGGTAAAAATGAATTTACAAAAGCCCTTTTATAAGCTTTTTGAATAAATGAATTTTTAATTTATTTATTTTTCACTTTAAAAAGGTAACTTTTTGATACATTTTTATTTATCTTAAACAGGTATGAGTAATGTTTTGAGTTTTTGTATAGAATATTGGATTTTTCAGGGAAAATTGATCATTTTCAAAGAGCATACTTTTTTTTTCACTTTTTCAGACTCTTCCAAAATTTACGAAAAAGTGAAACATTGGAGTCCTCTTTAAGCTCTTTTCTGACTCGTAAAATATGAAAAGATTTCTTAGTTTTTTCCCTTTCAAACTCGTTAAATAGAATTAAAAAGGCAGTCCACTTACAGCTCTTTTCTAACCGTATAAACATGAAAAGATCGTCGGACTTTTGTCATTTCAAGTTCGATATTGGTTATAAAATGACGTGTCTTCGATCGCTTTTTTACTTTTTCATATCAGAGCCACTAATTATGAAAAGTACTCCTTGATCACAGTGGTCAAGCGATTCTCTCAAGTATTATTTTATACTTTTTCAGGCTTGGGGGACACAAATTTACGAAAAAGGACACCCATGAAGTTTTCTTAAGTTTTTCTTCTGACTCCCTAAAATTGAAAAACACCGAGTTTTTCCTATATTGGAGTCGTTAAAATGTAACAATAAAGAACCTGTTCAATTTTAAACAGGAACGAACCACTCCTTCTTAGGGTTCAAATTTTAAACTAAGCTGAACTCATCCGAAGGATAAGCTTATAAACAAGCAAATGTTATCCTCCTCAAGCTTGTCAAAAATAAAGAGGTACTTTCCAGAAATGGTGGGGGAAAAGAGAGAAAAATGGACTCGTTTGTTACACTTTGTGTTTTAGAAAAGCAGTGAACCACTCTTGAACACGACACTTTTGTTCACCTAGGTTGAGAAATCCTTTGCCTAACAGTTAATCAAACCATATTGAAAGTCTTCAGTCGGTTTCTAGGTATTAGCTTTGGGTCAATTGTCACCAAACCATCTGCAATGTCGTTATGTGTTCAAGAGGTCAGTTCAAACAAACCATTCATTTGCAAAATATTTGTCATCCATTTTGACCATCCCTGAGTCAGTCCTTGCTAATATGTTTCTTCAAAATTTGATCTATGATTTTGTGTTGTGGGCTTGCCTACGACAGATCGCTTTCTATCGACCTCAACCCATTATCTAGAAATTGTCAGTACCTTGGAATCTGCATGCCCTAATTGCAGGTTTCTCATCTTCGATGATAGGTTGCATCATTGACCTTCAATCGAAGGATTCTATGACATGTTCGACATCAGCTCATTTATTCACATTTCATGGATTGTACTGAGTACTTTGAGAACCATTGAAATTACTGGTGGTCTCTCTCACACTTGTTAATAGTTCACATCATTGACTAGTAATCAAGTGGTTTCTACCATGTTCGACTTCGACACTTCATTCACATGGATAGAATCGTACTAGTTCGGGAAGCAAAAATCAAGAACCTGGATCTAGTTTCTACCATCGAGGCTGCGAGGAATTTTGTTATTCATTATACAGTGGACTATTCATAAACAAATGGTTGCGCCCATACTGTATCTACATATGTCTACACCCTTGATGTATTACAAAATAATTCCTGTATCAGAAAAATTTAGTCAGTTTTCTAGTCAGTTTTAATCTGAGTATGGGAATGCCTACCTCAACCATGATATGTTCACATATATATATTTTGCGTTGAATGTTTTTCCAGGGTTCTGACTGGGGTGTCTAGAGGATGATCCTTTAAATGGTAAAGTACTTCACTCTTCATAGATGAAAAACTATATCTTCATCTATTATAGACTTCGCACTTTAGGGGGCAATCTGTTGAACAAAAAATTTTCACCTTGACATTCTGCAATCTGTGTGAGTCCATTACCACTCATACTTTCCTCCTTTGCAAGTATTAAGCCTCAGTGCTTCATATCAAGCATTGAAAATGAGAGAAAGCCCTCAAAAGTCTCTAAAACTCTGGTTCCGCACTTTCTCTTTGCATTACCTGCGGTCCCGCACCTAATGGTCATGGCTCTGTTTCTGTGTTGTGGGTGTGGACCCCTGTAAAAGTTAAAAAGGCTCAAGTATATTCTTAAAAACTCACTTTAAGTCATTTCTAGAAGTCTCTGGAAGGAATCTTGAGGTGGCAAGTTCGCTCCTTTAAGGTTCATGCATCCCATACATTAAGGAGCTAACCCCTTGATGTGAAGAGTTTATCCCTTTGAAGAAGGACTCTATCCCTTCATAGGTGGACCTGTAACCTCCTTCCTCTGCACTATAAAATGAAGCATTGGGCTGGTTACTTGGGAGGTTGAAAGCTAAATATTTTTGAGGTGAAATGTTGTTGGAACTTAGTCTTCTTAATTGAGATTTTATGAGGAGAGATTACATACCTCTTTGGTCTCATTTAGAAGAGTGCAAGGCTTGTCAAAGTAAAGGAAATTCTTGTTTCGGACTCTGGGAAGAGCTTGTTCAATATCAAGGCTGAAAATGTTGTAAGGTTCTTCTACTTCAAAGTTAATACAAATATGTTTGTTTTTCTCAAGAAGCTATTGTTTTATGGTTTATTTTATGGATTCCTTGTCACCATAATGGACATGATTTATGATATTAGCTATGCAAGTGTTATTTGATGTTTTCTTGTTTTTGATTGTAGGTTCTCAAAAGGAAACTCTTTCAGATGGTTGAAGGATGGTTGCTACAAACTAGCATTGGACTTAAGGTAGAGTCTTAACACCTTTATAGTTCTTATTTATGAATCGTATATGTTTAGAGAAAGATAGATTTGTTTGCTTGTTTGTTTCTAGACTATCTTATGATACTAGGGAGATCGACCTTGTCTGCAAGATCGATTTATCTGGCCAACAGTTAGGGTTTTTGTTGCTTAGATGAAAAAATTACCATTTGTTAAGATAGGTTGTGAGCTAAACAATAGATGGTTGTTAGTTGTGGGAAAAGCATTAGTGTATTACTATAGTATAACAAAGCAATGAAGCATGTTTAAAATTAAATTATAATTAAACTAAAAGAATTTTATTCAAACATAAAAACTTAAAGAGAAATAGAAATACTCATGTATTTGTCCATGGAAAAGCATGAAATGAGTAACAACACCTAGGGGGAAAAGTTAGATGCAAATGGGATCAAACATTCTCCTTGGGATAGTTCATTTTACTTCTTGAAATCCCTATATAAAAATGGTGAATTAAGATGTATTTTTTTTTTAAGGAAATAACACAAACAAACATGAGGGTGATAAATAATAGAGATGGTAGAGAAATATAGATTCTCTCTAGTCTTGTTCCTATAGCATAACCTGATGCAGGAGCATCTAGGCCTAGCCAGCAATGTGATGGTGTGGTCACATGTTGTGGCTAATGAGTTTGGAGGAAGAATTGGTTATTTAAATTTATTAATTACAAAGTATGTAAGTAGTTAATTGTTGCCTAATTTTAAAAAGAATTGGTCATAAGTGGCAAGTGATCTTCCCTTCGTGGAGATAAATCCAAGTAGTTAGATTGATTAGTTAGGGAAGGATTTGATTTCTAAATATATTGTGAAGTCCTTCATTTGTGGAAGGAGATTGTTAGATAGGACGTATATGTATTTTCCTTTCTTTTCTGGAAAGAGGATTCGAGAGGATTCGAGAGGATTCAAGATGGGATTGTAAGCATACAAGCAGAGTAGGGAAACCAGAGGCTCTAATTAGAAGAATCAGGCCAGAGAAGGACAGAGAGGCTCAAGATGTAATTATGTGTTTATGTTTATATATAGAGAGTTGATTTTGAGTGTGGAATTGTGTATTTATGCCATTTTGGAGTTTTGTTGTATATATATGTGTAGATAGATAAAATCCCATTTGCAGGCATGTTAATCGACCATCGATCACTGTAGGATCGATGGTGATCCATTGATTAAATGAATGATTGTTACCTTTAACTATTATGGAGTGATGTCATCTATAGACAGAATTTGGTGGAAAAATTGTGTTTTAACACAGAAAAGCATCGCAAGTTAAGGAGGAAACGGATGAGAAGGCATAGGAGTCGTTGGATCGATATGATCAATGGATGGGATCATATCACAGAGATAGAGGAATTGATATTGCATCAGTGGATTAATATACAAAGGTGGTATTTTGAGCGAGGCAAAAGTGGTAAGTGGTATTGTTACCCAATTCCACTAACTGAGCGACATGTAGAAACGAGGAGAGAGTAAAAACCACTTTTCCGAGTGGGTATTCTTCGTGCTACTTGTCCACCCGAAATCATTGTGGATTATCGGATCCACTAAGTGTAGATCAACGATAGAGGATTATCGAGCAAGTCTGTTGATTGAGAGGAAGAATAGTCGTTGGATTGGGAACCAGATCAATGGTCAAGATTTGATTGGCAATTGCATTGTGGAAGGTTAAATGAGTGGACTGTGGAACAACGATACGCCGATGGGCTGATAAGCGAGATCTCTGATAGGCTGATATCGGTGATTGAAGGTTGGGGCGATCGAAGGCTTCGTTGATAGGAGATCGGAGGAGGAGTAGCACAGCGGGAAAGGCTTTGGACCTGGACGGACCTGACAGAGTTTTAAACGTGGTTTCATAAATTTTGAGAAATGACTTAAGCATTTGTGATCAGAATTCTTTGTATTTCTATGTATTCTAATATTTTGTGTCTGTGATAAATGTGATAGCAATATTGGGATAAACCAATGGAAAAGGGGCGATGAGTGGACCCGAGGGCTTTATAGATGTGGGTGAATTGGTTTTGAAGTCCGGCCTTAAGGTTTAAGGTGGGTTTTTTCATGTATTCCCTTGTATTTCAATAAAGTAGCATGGTCCCAGGGTTTTAAAGGAAAAGGCATATAGATTAACACTTCTGATAAGATTTTGAGGGCGTAAACCATAGGCCCACGACTAAAAAATGGTTAACAAATGGGTTTATTGCCCTTAGCGTGATTTTAACCCCATCATTTGGTATCATAGCAAGGATGTCTTGCTTTTGAAGATTATGACTAAAAAGGCATGAAAGTTCGCAACAGGTTGAATGAATGAGGTTTGGCACCGAACTACAGTAGTAAGACTGTAGGAAGAACTTTTGGGAAGTTCTTAGAGATTGTAGCAGAACCTCATTCCAGCTGAGGCTTGGAATAGAAAGGGACAGAGGAGTCCTTAAGAGTAATGAGTGTAGCAACCAGAGAGAGAGCAAGAGTGCTTAGTGCAAGTTCTAAGGAAAGAGGACTTGGAGACCAGGTAGAGGAGAAACTTAGTGAGAAGATCAACGTAGAAGGAAGTTGATTGGTTTCAGGTGTAGAGATCACACAGAAGAGAAGATGGTTATGGTAAGTCATATGGAAGGTTCAGAAGAAGGCTACAAGATGAAGGAGAAGGGTGCTCAAATAAATTTTAGGAAGTGGATGGGTCAAGCAGAGCTTGACAAGGAAAAGGCTGAGATAAGAGAAGAACTTGATGCATTAGTAATGCTGCTAGAGGAGAATCAAATACAAGGTTGGGTCTTGAAGAGGAAGCCAGTGAAGTGGCCTAAGTTGCAGAGAAGGCTGCAACAAGAATAGGTAAAGTGGTTGATGGAAAACCTCAAAGAAGCAGAAGCAGAAATGGAAGTTTCCAATTGTAGACCAGTATAGGGTGAAATGTTGGGTGAAGAGGATAATGGGAGATCAACTGAAGATCTCATGAACTATTGGAATAGTTCAAAACAATTAGAAGATATGATGACAAGGGAAGCAAATGAGGCAATGAAGCCTTGTGATTTTAATTCTCATAGTTTGTGTATGTTTGCAGGATATGTAGAGGATGATGGACGGTCTAGTAAAACTATCACAAACATGAATGAAGCTCTTGAGGTGAAGTATGATGGAGAATTACTTCTAGAGGAAGAAGGTGTTGATTTATTGCAGTAGAAAGAGTTCATAGATGAAATTATGTTTGGTGCAAGACAGTCAAATGAACTTGATATAGACAAAACGTCTAATGAAAATGCCATAGTGGTATTACAAGAAGGTAAATAAATGAATTTGTTTAATGAAATTGATGAAATAAATTTGCAATATGATAGTGCAGAAACCAGGATAATTCAGGAGGATTGCCAGGAAAAGGATGAAGTTGAGAATGGAAGTTGTGATGAACTATTGGAGAGATTTCACATGGAAACAGAATTCTTGGAAAGATTTCTCAAGGAACTTGAAGGAGAAATGGAACTTTTAGAACCTGATAAAGAAAAGGATATGGTTACTATGCATGATAAGAATGAAATGTCTCAAACATTTAAAGATTTAAGTAAATGTTTAGACTCTTCAGTTAATGATGTGAATATAGGTACGGAGGACAGCATTAATAAGTATGATGTTGAAATCAGAGAAATTGAGTAGAGATTATTTGAAGGTGAGATGGAAGATCAGGAGCAACAAGGAAGTTATGTCCTTAGAGACATGAGGGAGACAAAAGTATTAATCTAGTAGGATAAAGATGGAAGGAACTAGCAATTTAAAAGAGATGATCAGCAACATGAGAGCGAATTTGAAGAAGGCATTAAATTGCAGGAGTATAGAAACTGGAAACAGAATGAAGAACAAGAGATTAGTCTGGCAGTACAAAGGAAGACAGATGAAGACCGAATATATAGATGGAGAATGAAGAAAAGGGTCAAGTGGAAGCTATTGCAACAGAGGTGGAATGACAAGTTAATGAACGAGTTCGGGGAACTTGAACAAATTCATATTGATTTGTTAGAGAAGGAGAGACTCAAAGGAATGGAGTCCCAACAAGGAGGATTTGTTGAAATCCAGAAGATCTATGATGGAAGATTGGTGCCTGAAGCATCAAAAGAAGATGAAAGGTATTGTATTTTTAAAACTGATGACTGTTGTGTGTTTGCAGGTTATGTAAACTTGAGGAAAACAAACAGTTACTGGAAACGTTAAATCAACAGGTGAAAATATGACTACCCACAGTCATATGAAGAATAAGGAGAAAAGTTACGGTCAAGTGAAGGAAGATGTCCAATTGGATTACATCCAAAGGATAAGGATGACAAAGGAATTATTGAGATCAAATAAGAGTTTGGAAAGGAAGAGATCCATTCATATGAATATGGAACAAATAGTTTTCTCAGGAAAATTGATGAAGCTCATACAAAGCAAATGGAGAATCTTATGCTGTGTTCAGGAAGTGGGAGTCAACCGAAAGGATTGATGATGAAATTATTTGAGAAAACATTGGTGTCTCATAGTTTTGAAACTAATATTTTGTGTGTAAATGCGGGATACACTGAATTAAGGCAACTGTTTAAGGTTGTCATTATGGAAAGGAAAAGAAAAGATATGATTTTTTAGAAGTTAGAGGAAGGAAATTCACATAATCTTGTGATGTAGAGGAAAGAGCAGTTGTTAAACATAGCTGTAGTGAATTATACAAATATTAGACAACTATTGAGGTTTGAATCCAAAGGAGAACAACTACTGAAGGTTGATATAGAATACTTTGTAGATGTTAAAAAATTATCAAAGATTATTGACCTTGAAGAAAGTCAGAGTAAAGAAGGACTAAAGACAGATGTTGCAGACAATGAAGTTAGTAAAGATCGTGTAGAGCTTTTGGGAGAAATTCCAAATGAGTTGGAAAATTTGTGGCTTGAGTCAAGTCCTTTGGAGAAGAGGCAAGAAAACAAAAGAATAAATTATTAGACTGCACAACCAGAACTGAATGAGAATGAAGTTGTCATGGATGAAAAATATGGAAAATAAGTTGTTAGATATATTTTCATAATGAAGAAACCGGGTAAAGCATTTGTGTTTAATGAATTTATTGATTCTGGCGAAGATTTATATGCAGGAACAAGGAAATGTGAAGTCAATTTGAAACAATGAGTTTATTCAGAAGATCAGATCGAAGTAGGGAAGGGTGAGATCAGAATGTCTCAGAAAGATGGACTAATGTTGAATTTGCAGTATGGAATTTTCGAACTAGAAATGAGTTCAAGAGATGATAGAAACAGGATTACTATTGTACCACAAAAAGTTATTGATGAAGAAGAGGCTAAAGGTGACATTTCAGAAGCAGACAAATATGATGCGATGATCCTTAAGGGTGCAAAAATTAAGTTACTAGAAGAAGAGGTATTCCAAGTACCTAAGCAAGCATAAATAATTCTTAGTTTTTAGGAAATTTGTGGAATTGCAGGTATACTGGAAATTGAAGTAAGAAGTGATGAAGCCATGAATAAGAAACCAAAAGTGAACTGGAATTGTTGCAGGGGATCAATGGAGAAGGTACTGGCACAGAGATTATGATGTTCTTATGCAAGAACACATCCAGTTGTAGGAGAATAGTATTCATCATATGAGAAGTGAAGTGGACAAAGAAATTGATGAGTTGTGGAGACTCATACAACAACATTCCAATAAAATAAGTAGAGGACAAAAGAAGAAAGTAATATTGGCTGAAAATAATGGTACAGGTGAAGGTAATGGTAAATTGCAAATTAAGGTGTGGAAGCCTGGCATAAATTGTGATAACGAGCAAAAAGAAGTAAGATATATGAAAAAAATAGCAACAGACAGTGAGAGCATAGCTAGTGGAACACTATAGCATAAAGTATGGAGACCTAGAGAACAACAACCAACAACAGTAGTAACCAAGGATAGACTACTGAACAAAGTATAGGATCTAGGAGGACACAGATCAGAAGCACATATAGGAGATCATGATTATTTTTAACCTTGGGAGTCTGATGTAGGAGCATCTAGGCCTAGCCAGCAATGTGATGGTGTGGTCACATGTTGTGGCTAATGAGAGTTTGGAGGAATAATTGGTTATTTAAATTTATTAATTGCATAGTATGTAAGTAGTTAATTGTTTCCTAATTTTGAACAGAATTGGGCATAAGTGGCAAGTGATCCTCCCTACGTGGAGATCAAGCCAAGTATTTATATTGATTAGTTAGGGAAGGATTTGATTTCTAAATATAATGTGAGGTCGTTCATTTGTTGAAGGAGATTGTGATATAGGACGTATATGTATTTTCCTTTCTTTTCTGGAAAGAGGATTCGAGAGGATTCAAGATGGGATTGTAAGCATATGGGCAGAGTAGGAACAAAGGCTCCAATTAGAAGAATCATGCCAGAGAGGGATACAAAGCCTCAAGATATAATTATGTGTTTATGTTTATATATAGAGAGTTGATTTTGATTGTGTAACTTTGTATTTATGCCATTTTCGAGTTCTGTTGTATATAGATTAACACTTCCGATAAGATTTTGAGGGCGTAAACCACAGGCCCACAACTGATAAATGGTTAACAAAAGGGTTTATTACTCTTAGCGCGATTTTAACCCCATCATAACCTTTCAATTTATTTCTTCTTCTAATGCTCCCCCATAGATTTCATATATAGGGAAATCATGAACCTCTTGAAATTTTAGTTCCAATGTGAAACTTATTCATTCAAAAATGGAGATCCCAATGCTTGAAAGGGACCATGGGAGGCAAAATGACTTCTCATAAATGGGATGAGATCTTGTATTTCTTGTGCACATTAACCAAGATCCACATGAGCCCTGGATGCCTCACTAAATTTGTTGAAAATGTCATGCAATTGGCCTGAGCATTAGTGCAGGTAGCTTATGCAAGTGAATAAAAAGTTTATTTGTCCCTTTTTTTCTTTGGCTCTTTGAGGTGATGTAAAGTAGCCATGAGGTATCCTTATTATGTTGTCTTCTTTCCAGTTGATGATGTTTTTAGAAAATCATATAAATGTATCTTGTGGGTGAACTTAAGGTGATAACATGAGGAAGAGATAAAAGAGATAGAAATACTCATCAAGAATACCTTATGTTGAGCAATGAAGGAATTTTTTATGAAAATAACTTAACAATGTAGCTTGGTGGGAGATGAATTTTAATAGAGGATTCATTATGCCTTATAGAGCTCAAACATGGTAAACACAACAACATAACTAATGAAAATTGCCACAATTAAGTTATATACCACTTATAAATCCTAGGAAAAATACTTTCCTTGGCTAGCACTATAGGTCTATATGTTAAGAAATATGGTAAAACTCTAATGGAAAAAATTATTAGGGATTGATAGAATTTCCAAGACAAACTTTGTAATTATTAGAACTCCATAAGAAATTTCACAAATCCAAACTTAATAATTTCTCAATGAATAGTTTTGAAGATGATCAATGTCTTCTACAAAATAAGGAGAAAAACTAGGTATTTTGTAATAATACTTGGACAAAAAAATAGTCAGAATAGTGACTACATTACAAGAAGTGCTAACTATGTAGTTACAAATGGGGTTGAACTTATATACATATGAAACATATGAATGATTATTTTTAGCATAGGGACCTCTTTAACCAAACAATTGTTATAGAAAAGATGACCTCTCTCAAGTTTTTTAAACAACTTTAATTAGATAATGGTTGGATTGACACAAATCATTGTGTGGAGGGGATCCCTTATCCAACAAACAAGGGGACCTCATCGATCAATTTGGATTCTAGATAGATTATTACACTAAAATTACATTATTATATTATTACATTATGCTTGGATACAAAATATATTTTGTTACAAGGCATGGATATGACAAGATATATAGAATACAAGGTTCTTTCCAAATTTGATGTATGACACTACAGTCTATTAGGTAAAAAATTGATGCTTCATGAACTTAATGAATAGGTTCACAGAATCCACTTTGAGTTATTAGAGTAAAAGCATTAGGATCAAGGGTTGAATAGAGAGGTGGAACCTAAGAAACAACCACCACTATTAACTACAAGTTCAACTATATCAATTTTATGTTGATAAGTTGATGTATCCATGATGTTATCAAACCATATAGGGTCAAATAGGTGAGTGGAGACACAATACCAATGTTTTAATCAATGCTAATAATTATGTAACTAATCATATTATAGTGAAATTAATTTTTCCTTTATCTATAAGTCAATGTAAGGAAAATTTTATCAAGGTTAACATTGTCGGATAACTCCCTAGATATATTTCTTATATGGTCATGAAGGTAATAGGTTAGACAGATTTAGTTGTGTGAAGGCCCTTTATCTTAGTATCTTTACAATTAATTTGATGCATTCATCTACTCTTTTTAATAGTTAATTTTCCTCCAAATATATTAGGTTTCTTCCACCTATAAAATCTAGTACCTTTTGGTGTGGATAATTATGCACCCCAGATCACAGAGTATACTTATTTATCAACTCAATCCATTATATATAGATAAACGATTTTCTCCTTTCTATTATTGTTTCTTCATCCTTGACCAAATGTAAATCTAACTATTTTTAGGCATTTATTTGGTGTGTGTTTAATTTAAATTATAATTTTCTATATGCAATGTATGATCGGATATGTTTACCATTCTTGTTCTCAATATTTTCAAAAATAAAAATGATTAGCCTTGTGTTATTTTTAAGTTCAATTTGTAGTGTTAAGCCAAACTTACTTGTTCAGAGACTAGTAGTATCATAGTTTTACAAGTTGGTGTTGTTTTGAGACCTAAGAACTTACAATTGGAATATGGGCACAATTTCGAGGTTTGACATTCAATGTATTGGCGCAGAGATTATGATGTTCTTATGCAAGAACACATCCAGTTGTAGGAGAATAGTATTCATCATATGAGAAGTGAAGTGGACAAAGAAATTTATGAGTTGTGGAGACTCATACAACAACATTCCAATAAAATGAGGACAAAAGAAGAAAGTAAAATTGGCTCGAAAGAATGGTACAGGTGAAGGTAATGGTAAATTGCAAATTAAGGTGTGGAAGCCTGGCATAAATTGTGATAACGAGAAAAAAGCAGTAAGATATATGAAAAAAATAGTAGCTGACAGTGAGAGCGTAGCTAGTGGATCACTACAGCATAAAGTATAGAGACCTGGAGAACAACAACCAACAACAGCAGTAACCAAGGATAGACTACCGAACAAAGTATGGGATCTAGGAGGTCACAGATCAGAAGCACATATCAGGAGTTCATGATTATTTTTAACCTTGGGAGTCTGATGTAGGAGCATCTAGGCCTATCCAGCAATGTGATGGTGTGGTCACATGTTGTGGCTAATGAGAGTTTGGAGGAAGAATTAGTTATTTAAATTTATTAATTGTAAAGTATGTAAGTAGTTAATTGTTGCCTAATTCTGAACAGAATTGGGCATAAGTTGCAAGTGATCCTCCCTGCGTGGAGATCAAGCCAAGTATTTAGATTGATTAGTTAGGGAAGGATTTGATTTCTAAATATATTGTGAAGTCCTTCATTTGTTGAAGGAAATTGTTATATAGGACGTATATGTATTTTCCTTTCTTTTCTGGAAAGAGGATTCAAGAGAGTTCGAGAGGATTCAAGATGGAATTATAAGCATACGGGCAGAGTAGGGAAAATAGAGGCTCTAATTAGAAGAATCAGGCCAGAGAGGGACAGAGAGCCTCAAGATATAATTATGTGTTTATGTTTATATACAGAGAGTTTATTTTGAGTGTGGAACTATGTACTTATTCCATTTTCGAGTTTTGTTGTATATATATGTGTAGATAACTAAAATCCCATTTGCAGGCATGTTAATTGACCATCGATTAGGATCGATAGTGATCCATTAATTAAATGAATGATTATTGCCTTTAAGTATTATGGAGTGATATTGTGTATAGACAGAGTTTTGAGGCAAAATTGTGTTTTAACGCAGAAAATCATCGAAGGCGAGTGAGATTAAGTTAAGGAGGAAATAGACGAGAAGGCATAGGATCCGTTGGATTGATATGATCAACGAACAGGATCATATCACGGAGACAGAGGAATTGATATCGCATCGGCACATTAATACATAAAGGTGGTATTTTGAGCGAGGAAAAAGTGGTAAGTGGTAATGTTGTCTGACCACCCAATTCCACTAACTGAGTGACACGTACCAGTGAGGAGAAAGAGAAAACTGCTTTTTCAGGAAGGTATTCTCCATGCTACTTGTACACCTGAAATCTTTGTGGACCGTCGGATCCACTAAGCATAGATCAACGGTGGAGGATTGTCGAGCAAGTCTATTGATCCGGAGGAAGAATAGCCATCATATCAGGAACCAGATTGATTTTCAAGATTTGATCAGTGATTGCATTCCAGAAGGTTAAGTGACAGTGGACTATGGGACGCCAATGGGTCAATAAGCGATATCGTCGATAAGCCGATATCGGCGATCAGAGGTTGGGGCGATCGAAGGCTTCTCTGATCAGAGATTGGAGGAGTAGTAGCGTAGCGGGAAAGGCTTTGGACTTGGATGAACCCAATGGAGTTCTAAATGTGGTTTCATAAATTTTGAGATTCGGCCTAAGTGTTTGTGGTCGGATTTCTTTGTATTTCTGTGTATTCTGATATTGTGTGTTTCCGATAAATGCGATAGCAAAATTATGATAAACCAATGGCAAAGGGGTGATGAACGGACCCAAGGGATTTATAGATGCGGGTGAATTAGTTTTGGAAGTCTGGCCTTAAGGTTTAAGGTGGGTTTTTTCATGTATTCCCATGTATTTCAATAAAGTGGCATGGTCTCGAGGTTTTAAAGGAAAAGGCATATAGATTAATGCTTCTGATACGATTTTGAAGGCATAAACCATAGGCCCACGACTGATAAATGGTTAACAAAGGGGTTTATTTCTCTTAGCAAGATTTTAACCCCATCATAACCTTTCAATTATTTCTTCTTCTAATGCTCCCCCATAGATTTCATATATAGGGAAATCATGAACCTCTTGAAATTTTAGCTCCAATGTGAAATTTATTCATTCAAAATGGAGATCCCAATGCTTGAAAAGGACTATGGGAGGCCAAATTACTTCTCATAAATGGGATGAGATCTTGTATTTCTTATGTACATTAACCTAGAGCCACATGATCCAAGCATGCCTCATTAAATTTGTTGAGAATGTCATGTTCACTTGTGTGATCAAACTAGAACAAATTTTAAAGGAAATGTCATGCAATTGGCTTGAGTGTTAGTGCACGTAGCTTATGTAAGTGAATAAAAAGTTGCTTTGTCCCTTATTTTCTCTTGCTCTTTGAGGTGACGTAAAGTAGCCATGAGGTATCCTTATTATGTTGTCTTCTTTCCAATTGATGATTTTTTTATAAAATCATATAAATGTATATTGTGGGTTAACTTAAGGTGATAACATGAGGAAGAGATAAAAGAGATAGAAATACTCATCAAGAATACCTTATGTTGAGCAATGAAGGAATTTTTTATGAAAATAACTGAACAATGTAGCTTGGTGGAAGATGAAATTTAATAGAGGATTCATTATGCCTTATAGAGCTCAAACATGGTCAACACAACAACATAACTAATGAAAATTGCCACACTTAAGTTATATACCACTTATAAATCCTAGGAAAAATACCTTCCTTGGCTAGCACTAGAGGTCTATATGTTAAGAAATATGGTAAAAATCTAATGGAAAAATTATTAGGGATTGATAGAATTTCCAAGACACACCTTGTAATTATTGGAACTCCACAAGAAATTCCACAAATCCAAACTCGATAAGTTCTCAATGAATAGTTTTGAAGATGATCAATGTCTTCTACAAAATAAGGAGACAAACTAGGTATTTTGTAATAATACTCAGACAAAAACATAGTCAGAATAGTAACTACATTACAAGAAGTGCTAACTATGTAGTCACAATTGGGGTTGAACTTCTATACATATGAAATATATGAATGATTATTTTTAGCATAGGGAGCTATTTAACCAAACAATTGTTATAGAAAATATGACCTCTCTCAAGTTTTTTAAACAACTTTAAATTAGATAATGGTTGGATTGACACAAATCATCGTGTGGAGGGGATCCCTTATCAAACAAACAAGGGGACCTCATCCATCAATTTGGATTCTAGATAACCCTAAAATTAGATTATTATATTATTACATTATGCTTGGATACAAAAGACATTTTATTACAAGGCATGGATATGACAAGCTATATAGAATACAAGGTTCTTTCCAAATTTGATGTATGACACTACAGTCTATTAGGTAAAAAAATTGATGCTTGATGAACATAAGGAATAGGTTCACAGAATCCACTTTGAGTTACTAGAGTAAAATCATTAGGATCAAGGGTTGAATAGAGAGGTGGAACCTAAGAAACAACCACCACTATTAACTACAAGTTCACCTATATCATTTTTATGTTGATAAGTTGATGTATCCATGATGTTATCAAACCATATAGGGTCAAATAGGTGAGTGGACACACAATACCAATGTATTAATCAATGCTAATAATTATGTAACTAATCATATTATAGTGAAATTAATGTTTACTTTATCGATAAGTCAATGTAAGGAAAATTTTATCAAGGTTAACATTGTCGTATAACTCCCCAGATATAAGAATATATGGTCATGAAGGTAATAGGTTAGACATATTTAGTTGCGTGAAAGCCCTTTATCTTAGTATCTTTACAATTAATTTGATGCATTCATCTACTCTTTTTAATAGTGATTTTTCCTCCAAATATATTAGGTTGCTTCTACCTATAAAATCTAGTACCTTTTGGTGTGTATGATTATGCTACCCTAGATCATGGAGTATACTTAAGCATCGACTCAATCCATTATATATAGATAAACGATTTTCTCCTTTCTATTATTGTTTCTTCATCCTCGACCAAATGTAAATCTAACTATTTTTATGCATTTATTTGGTGTGTGTTTAATTTAATTATAATTTTCTATATCCAATGTATGATCGGATATGTTTACTATTCTTGTTCTCAATCTTTTCAAAAATAAAAATGATTAGCCTTGTGTTATTTTTAAGTTCAATTTATAGTGTTAAGCCAAACTTACTTGTTCAGAGACTAGTAGTATCATAGTTTTACAAGTTGGTGTTGTTTTGAGACCTAAGAACTTACAATTGGAATATGGGCACAATTTTGAGGTTTGACATTCAATGGATGGGCATCAAGTCCTAAGGCATGGATTATAGTGAATTTCTGATGATTTAGGGGCTAACAATTATTTCTTGGACTCATGGGCCATCCATGTGGCCACAAACTACGACACATGACATATAGAGTGAATATTTTGTTGATGAGTGAGATATTGGCTCAATTTTAATGTTATGTATAGAAAGGGTGGGCATGAACTCCTAGGCCATGGTTTTAGGCTAAAAATAATAAGTTAAAGGCCTAAAATTTTCTTCTAAGGATAATGGGCCATGCATGGTACTATGCACTATAAATTAGGGAATTTTGAAGGAAAATTCAAATATAAGTTGGATGTGGTTGTAATTTTGAGGTTTGGCAAAACATGAATACATCTCAATGTTCGAGCCATGATGGTTTACGGCCATAATCTAGGTATGTAAGGAAAACAAATTGTTTTTGGGTCTCATAGGTCATATATGTGATCCCATCCCATGATGTAAACACTACCTATAGATGTTTTGGCCTAAGAGCGGTATATGAGCATAATTTTTAGGTTTAGTTCAATATAGATGGATGCTTGTATCTAGGGCTTAGGTAAAGGGGGGGAAACCAAGGATTTTGTCTCTAATAGTTATTTCTAAGGCTCAAAGGCTATGCATGAGGGTCCAAGCTATGATATAACCATTGTCATGTCTATAGGACTTAGAACTTAATTTCTAGTCCTAGAAATTATAATTCATTCATAAGGCCCTTAATCAGAATGGAGTCCTTGCTCAAAAAATAGATTCAATTTTGATGTTTAGTTGTAATAGATATAGATCTTATGTCCCAAACCATGGTTTAATGTTAAAAAAAATGAATACTTGTCTCCTTGTGGGACAAGCAAGTGGTTGGCACAATGGGATGTTATCCCCTCCACCCAATTTCAAATCTCATAAGGGGACATATTCGGCCCATTGTGATAATGCTCAAGGAGTAAAGTAGGCTCCCCACCCTCGTGAACTCTCAGTTCTTGCTAAGTCATAAATTCCTAGTATAACTCGCTTATGGGTTGTTAGTCACTAGGTTCCCCACCATCGTAATCTAATTATGATTATCAGAAATGGGTAATATGTTTTTCCTAAATTCATTTTATAATTTTATATCCTCAAAATATACATATACTTATATGCATCATTTAAAATTTCAATTATTAAAATGAAAGTATGGTTTCCCATAACTAAACATCTTTTTTAAAGAATGTGTGCGGGTTTAGAAACTACAAATTTACAAGTTAGGTGATATGGTTGTTTCAAATTCATTTTTATTGTGCGGAGTATGATAAAGATGTTGTAATATAATGTAAATTAAACATATTAACTTGGTTAAAATAAAAATGATAAAAAAATAATAAAAAAAAAATTAAATGACTTATGGTATTGAGAACTTATGGTATTGACCCATTGTATCCCTATAGAATCTAGCCTAGAAAAAGCACAAAGATGTAAAGAGTAAATGATGGACAATATAGACATGAATTTATGAATATTTCTTTAAAGAATTTATATGGTTGAGCTTTGTTCCCATCACAAAAAAATCGGTGGTAGCTTGACATTTATGTTGTAGTTTTTATATATTTGTAGTTTTTCCATGCCCTCTTGTTGTGCAGAGAGACACATTGTACAACTCAATATGAGGGAGATGTGTGATTCTTTCCATGTTCAACCTTGAGTTGACATGTTTTCCTTTTAAAATAAAATTAAAATATTTTCTTTAAAAAAAACAAACAAAACAACAACAATAACAAAATTTCATTTATAATAAAAATAAAAATATAATAGATATGTTTTGATAAATTTTAATTAAAATCTGTATAAAATATTAATTAATCACATTGTTTTGTTATTGACATTATAACAGAACAATGAGATGCAAATAAAAAGATTTCACTTTCACCCCAACTTTATTTTAACAATTACTATAATAATTTATTAAAAATGCTTAAAAATTAAAAGTAAAAAGATCCATTCCTCTTTTAATTGGAATAATAATAAGATATGTTAATTCATTCAACTTTTAATAATAAATTCTATGTATCATTGAAAAGATATTGTTAATAATAATTAAAATACAATATAGTTTATAAATAAAATATTTTAATGTTGCTATTAAATAAAATATTTCGATGTAATCTATCTATATATATTATATATGGTTAAATAAAAAAATTATGTATATATTATATAAAGTAATTGAAAAAAAATAATTCCTCTCATTAAAATATTTTTTTTCACTATTTTACATTTTGGTCTTTTTTCAAGTATATCTTTTGGTCAATTTTGTTTAAAAATTGCAAGTATAAGTTGTATAGTTAGTACAGTGCATGCACATGTAAATTTTCAAGGGGTTGAACTGATCTATGCATAAAAAAATGCAATTTGAGCAATGAATATAGACACACACACATTGTGTGTGTATAAAATTATCATGTAAATTAAGTTTAGCTTAGGTGGTTATGGGAAATAGTTTTTATCCTCCCCATTGAGGTTCAAGTCTAGTAAGTTGATATGTTTAAGAGAAGTAAGATTGAGATTTGTGAATAATAAAAGAATAATTATTGTCAATAAGGTTTATAAGTAAAATATTTCAATATCCATATTAAGTAAAGTGTTTCAATCACAAAAAGGGGCAAAAAAATAAAATTATGTTTAATACATTTCAAGTAGTCTTATTATTATACATTTTGACCTATTTTTAGGGATATTTTTGAGTCAATGTCTAAAATTTAACAAAGACTTATTAAAGTTGCAAGTTTAAGTTGTGTGGTTTACACTATCCAAGTACCCAATAAAAATTTTAAGTTGTTGAATCTATTTATGCATTAAAAAATGCAATTTAAATAATGAATAGATTTATTAGAGAACAAATTTCTCACAAAATAAACCTTTTTTCAAATTTTGTATTTAAAATAGGTTAACATTTGAAAATAAATTTCTCCAATTACAAATGTTCAAATTTTATATTTAAAATAAATTTGATTCATATTACTTGATAAATTCATAATTAGTTCAGATAGATATATACCGATTGTATTTTCCACATAATATTTTCTCTTGACGTTCAATAAAATTTAGAGTGTAAACACAAAACGTCAAAAATATAACTTATTAGTCTCTACCCAAAGGGCCGACAGGGACTATAGTAATCGATATGCTTTGTTAGCTCTGTCGTCACAAACATTAAAACAAAAATTTCAACAATTAAAATCTGAAACCCAAAGTTTTAAGCCAAACACTTTTTCTCTGGCTTATTAAATAGTGACATCACATTTTGTTGGCCAATGAGAGACTTTGACATCTTATTTGGCCTGTTTTCGAGAGGGAGAGGCACATGTTGTATTGAATCTCCAAAATTTCTTTGGTTAAAGAACATTATTTCATTCAAATTTTTTTTCTGATTGAAATAATGCTAAGATTGCTCCATGCTTACATTTTGAACTTAAATTTTGTACTTAAGAACTTTTGTTGTTTCTAATATGTTGACACCTCTCATGTCCTTTCCTTTGCTGTCACACAACGCCACCGACAAAGGTAGCATGACTGCTTTGATTTTCCACTTGGTGATCTAGATTTGTTACACCTCTCGTGTCCTTTTCTTTGTTATCACATAATGCTCCTTTGTTGTCACACAACACTCCTTTGTTGTCACACAAAGCCACCAACAGTGGCATCGTCATTGCTTTGCTTTGCCACTTGGTGATCTAGATTTCTAGGTAGCAAAACAAGTGTGCAAAAGACCTGCAGAAAAGGCTCTACAAGTTCCAATAGATACAAAGAAAAAAAATTGCACAACAAGATTACTAGATCCCCTGAACCCTAAAACACAAACGAACAAGAAAAAGTGCAGGAATGTTATCAAATCTTTCTATAAACCTCCCATAAACCTTGAATCTAAAAAATTGCACGTTAACTCATTGGAGGTGGGGCATCCTGGAGGCTTCGAGGTATTGTTCCTTCATGTATTCTAACAAGATTTTTTTAACAGCGACAAAGCTCCGAGATGAAAACTAAACACGATGTGCTTGTTGTGTCCCAATAAAATTGCATTGTTTTTCATGCATCTTGGGTTATGGCAAGAGAAGTAAGTGGTAAGGTTGTAGGCACATGAGTGAGACAAGTGGTAAAATCATTGGCCCATAGGGTTAGAGGTGGTGATTGTTATTTGATTCAATTAGATATCTCTGCATGATTTACATCTGTTTTAGCAGTTAGCTATGGAACTAGAACTGGAACAAGTTATGATTCTTAAACTAATGATGTTCAAATTGATAAATACCCTCACATCCACTATTCACTAGTACAAAATGGCTAATTAATTACTAAAAAAAGGACTGAAATTTGCATACAAATGACCATTTTTTAGTTGGTGACCAGTAGTAGCTAATTTATAGTATTTTATAACATGACCAACTTTTAGTCATTAATTGGTTGTCTCAATTTTTTTGTCTAGTAGTATATTTAGTCATTAATTTGGTCATTAATTTAGTCATTGATTTATTCATTAATTTTCACAATTAATGACAAAATATACAACAAAATATATTACTATGTGCACCTGAGAAAACCAATTAATGAACAAAGAAATATACCCAAAATGTTGGGAGTGTTATAAGATACTGTAAATTAGCTACTAATAGTCATATATATGCAAATTTTAGTCATCGTTTGAAACCAATTAATGACCAAACAAATATGACTAAATATTGGTCGTGTTATAAGAAACTATAAATTAGCTACTGATAGTCATATATATGCAAAATTTAGTCATTCTTTGTAATCACAAATTTACCATTTGGTATAGTCATTTATCTTAAATATAAATGACTAATTTAGTAGTTTATATTCATTTCATTTACTTTCATTAATCATGATAAATAACTAATTTAGCCATATATTAATTTTATTTGTGTTCATTGTTAATCAATATAAACTACTAATTTAGTAGCTTTAGATTGATTTTATGTGTTCATTATTAATCAACATAAATTAATTAGTATGATTTTGCAACTAAATTTTAAAAATGTCATACAATGTGCATGTTCATCTAATATGAAAATGCAAAGTTGCATATGTTAATTACAATACTAAATAATATCAAGTGAAACTATAAATAATTTGAACCACAAATTATATTATATGAAATGTTAAAGTATTACAATATGAGTTTCCAACTTAATGTTGGTTGGACTACAATTTACACATGAAATGATATTCATCGCTTCAAAACATTATCATTGTGTTTCCAAGGCATTGCAAGTGAATTCAATTGTGAAGAGTTGACCATCAGTTTCTATGTTTATGTCTTATACGGGATATTGGCTCTCCTCTTTCTTTGATTCCTTCTTCTTAGCATCAATAGAGAGTTCTTTTTTTGAAAACAAAAAAAGATACAATGCAGAGTGTAAGACATGAAAGACGATGAACACTATAGTATAAAATAAAGTAGACTATAAATATTTTATATGACATATACTTGCACATCAGCGATGTCAAAGCCATTTTTCCCGATACAAGAAAGAAACTTGAACAATTTTTCTTCAGTTGGGCGATAGTGGCCACTATAATGTGGCTAGATGACCTATATAAACAAATAAAATAAAATGTCACCATAGAAAATAAAACCTTAGTAACTTAGCATTCAACCTTTAGGGAAATATTAGGCACAATCATGTCAACTAAGTTACATGCTAAAAAGATCAAGCGTATATAACTTGTGAAAAAAATAATCGGAGGTGTGATGTTTAATCCTTGTCATTTTATTTGCAACAACATTTCATTTTCTAATGCATGAACTTGGTCAAGTATATAAACAACATGTGCTCAAAAAACAACATGAAAGTAAACTTTTTGGATAGCCATGAAAATTGTTTAACACAAAATAGCTATAAGGATTCCAATTAATATCGTGTAATACTAATTTTATCTTCAATCTTTGGCTCTTGTTTAAATGGACATGATACCAAGTATTTTCAATTTCATAGTTAAAAGACAAAACAAAATCAAAAGAAACGTTCAAAATACAATAAAACAATAAAGAGAGGATATCATGGAATGGACATTGCAATTATAAAAAAAATGTTTACATGTCCACCAATGTCTTGTTTGGCATTCCTAAAACTTTTGCTTACCTAAAATAACCATGAGATAAAAGAATCACAACATTAAAAACCATAAGAATCCATACTAGAAACATTTCCAAAGTCGATGGCTCAGGTTCCTGACATATGAGAAGATATCAATCAAGTAGGATACCAGAAAAATCAACCTCAATGAGGTCTTGTTGACACCTCTAAAATCCTAGCACCAATATTGGGGATAACCACCCAGTCTAGACCTTACTACAGCTCCTTTTCTGTTTGGAGTGGTGGCTCCAACTGGACAATTTTGGGACCAGTTTCCCTTAATGAATGGTTTAATGGATGATTGTTTTGTAACGTATAATGGAGAGGGTGAATGTTATAACCTATAACTCAAAATATACAAATATATTTATATAACCTGGATATTTTGTAAACGATGTGATTTCTTATTATTTCTAACAAACAAATAATCATATAGATGGCTTACTTATCAATAGAAAGGTGCACTCATATGATGATTACTTCGTTTAAAAAGTTAAACGAAGTAATAATAAAATCATATCACATT
>APFE030597451.1:157851-170476 GCA_000404065.3 Pinus taeda
GATGACAATTCTAAATCTTCAGAAATGATATGATAAAGAATTATTGAAAAAAGCATACATATATATCAACAATAGCAACTTAAAAGGAATGCTTCATCAAATAAGGAAATAAGACAAAATAGTGATAGGAATATTGCATGCATTTGAATCCTTCTGTTGTAAATAACACTCTAATTCCACTTTCTTATTTGAGAAAACTTCCAAGGAAATACAAAAGTGCAGGTCTTGAAAAAGCTTCTTTCACAAAAATGCAGAACCTTGATCCACCATTGATAAAAAAATCTTTAGAAGTACAAAAGTGTAACTCCTCAAGTCAAATCTTATACAAATTGAGGACCCTTTCTTAAAATACATGAAAGGGTTTAAATAATCAAAATAAAAACTGACTGTCAATAAAAATTGCTATGAGGTGTTAAAACTGTAAACATGAAAATATGGGATTTGATTCATGAAAATAATAATGCGATAGCCTTTGAACTTATCTGTTGTATCTACTTGTTCTCTTGCGCTTGCAGCTGATAAATTGAGAGCATTGATTGAATTTTTGGAGGGTGACTCATCCTAGAATGTAGTTGGGTTGTTTACGTAGCATTGGAGATTTCGGGAACCATGAGATTGACTGCGTCAGAAAGGAATTTCATGGCCATCTACTAACTATGTGGCTTGACTAGGAAAAACAAGAATTCATTCCATGTCAAGTTTTCCACCTTGCCGATTTGTTCTTCTTTGCTTTCCAGCTCTTGTCTCCATTAATCTTCTAGTGCTTTTTCTTTCGAGAGTTTTCCTAGAGAGCAATCAGAGATCAAGTTAACCATATACAAGTTGTCATTTACTAACCCAATTACACCATTCATTGTAGCCCTAGCTCTAGAAGTCTCTCTTTCGGCTTTTATTAACTATGATTCCCACTCCGAGTACAAGATTTCCTTGTGCGTTTTTTGTATTTTTGGTAAATTGGTAGCCATGCCTTCTTCTAAATTCTGCCAGGAGAGAAAATTTGTTATCTTATCATCTGCTTTCTCAAAATCTAGTCTTGTGTCAACTGCCTGTTCAATAAGTGATGCAGAGATAGCACACAATGGGTCAACCAATGATATTTTATGGCAAAGGATGTTTAGCTGCGGAGATAAGGCTTTGGTTACTTCCAGGGCTTCCTTCTTAAATTCACTAACCTTTGGATAACCCTTGAATTTCTCTATCTGTAATTGCAACTGTGCAATTTGATCTTCTTTAGCCTTCTTTTCCTGTTGAATTGTTGTTTGAAGCTTGTTGAATTGTTGAGACAACTTCTGTTATTTCTAGAGAGCTTGCTGATCAATATTTTTCTTCCAAATCTAGTTATTCTTTTAGTTTCTCATTCTGTTGTCTTTGCTCTGATAGTTGTTGCTCAAGCTGACTAATCCTTTGTTGTTCTTCTACCGATTGCCCTTTGAGTTGGGCGATCCTTAGAACCCTTTGCCTTATTAGTTGGCTGAATTTGGAGGCTTTATCCATTGTTACGACTGTATAAGCACCAACATACTGAGATAATTTGGTTAAATCCTTAGAAGGATTGACTTCTGAGTCTTTCCATACCACATTCATTAGTTCGGCATGAGGAGTTGAAAGAGATCCTTGGTCAATTTTCCTCCTTTTTCTTTTCCTTTTGACCACAGCCCTATGCTTTGGACTGTAGAATACATGTTGGGGTGGTATGTCTTCCACTTTTAATACAATCTCTTCTATAGGATTCTCAGGAATTATTTCAATATCCTGTTGAATGTTGGGTTTGCCGACTACCCCTTCAATGGGAATATTAGTGACAACAGGCTCCTATGTTGTGAGCATTTTTTATGTAGTGAGGTTTTGGGAGTCATTCTGATTCTTGATCATTTGATTGAACTGCTCCCATTCCTTGATTAAGGTGGCATCAATATTAACATTACTATCTAGGAGCTCAATGGTCCTTTCACTTGTCTGCTCCTTCTCAGGAATCTTCTCCTTTCTGGGCTCTTCTCTTTTTCGGGAGTCTTATCCTTTTCAAAAGTCTGTTCTTCATTATGGCCTTCCTGTTGCACCATAGGGGTAGGGTTTAACAAGTCCATAGGTAGTGTTTCTAACCTCTATGTCTTGAACTTCATAAATCCATCTAATCCCTCTACTCCCAGCCTGATCTTTTCTAGATGTTTTACTTGAGAAAATAACTCAGCTGAAGTGAACAAATCATCATAATAATCTTTCTTATGTTCAAACTTGGCAAGTTTCACATGAGAGGTAAAGTTGTAAGCCATCTCTTTTGGATCATACTGTCTCTTGGGAATGGCTGCTAACTTTAATATTTTTATCTTCTCTACTTCTTTCTCTACATGTTTGAAGTCATGCAGTGTGTAAGTACCACATCGAAGGGGAAATGAAGGCCACATTTGTTTCTTGGACTCCTTGAGGTTCCTGGACATCCCCATTTCTGTTATCTGATAAGTTATTTCTCTAGCCAATAGCTTATTACAAACGTACAAGGGGAGAACATGTGGATCTTTGGTGCTTCCAAAAATTCTGATGTAGGTGAACTTTTCTTCACCGAACCAACTGCTGATTGATGTTAGGTCAATACTGGCCTCATCGGATAACCAAGGAGCAAGTTTGTCGAATATGGCCTAATGAACGGGTATGACAAAACCATGGCAAATTCTATATAGATGATCTTTAAAATGGGCCTTCCATAAATACTTATGATAAATATGAATAGGAGTTGGGTCTTGAGGAGTCCATTTCCATCCTAAAATGGGTTAATCAAAATTGAAACAGATGGTATCCATGATGTAGGAACTCATGTAGAATGGGGGTATTGTCTGGGTAGTCACAAACCTGTTTCTTCTATAATCAAGGATTTGGTTGGCCATTTTATCTTATAAAATGGTTACCCAATCCATGATATAATAATTAATTGCAGCTTCCATTAAGGGCACCATTTCTATAGAAAACCTAGCTAAATCAGAGACTCCAAAGAGTCTACATACCATAGCGCCAGTATAGCAATAAGGAGATGTTAGGGAGTCTACAGAGTACATACCCAAAGATTCATGCTTATGTTTGTTTGGGAAATGCGCCCACTGCTTGATAGGGTCCGACTCCACATCATTCTCCTTGGTGAAAGATTCTAAAAATGCTTTGTTGTAATGCTTCTGGGGGTCCGGCAATTGATACATCTTCTTGATATCTTCTACCCTGAATGTCCTGAACATCCTTCCATCAGCTGTATAGAAGGCTCTGTCAGTTATGTTAATACTTTCTATAACCCATCTCACCATGTCATTGTATGCTAACACTTTCACTTGAGCTGCTATTCTATGTAGGAAGGAGCTAGCCAAATCATATAGAGTATTTTTGATTTATCAGTTGACCCAGTAATTGCTCCTTCTTCTTCAACTTCACTTGGGTGCTCGACTTCGAGTAAATTGTATATTCTCTCCCATGAAGTCTTGTTGAGGCCTTCATAGGTAGTATTAGCTATCAACACCAATTTTATTAGTTCATTTTTTGTTACAACGGGGACCTTCACTTTCCGAGATTTCTTAGTCATTTTCGCTGAATTGGTGAGTTCATAATGGTTCTGCAAAATGAAACAGAAGGACGTAATAGTGGAAAAACTTGCTCAAAGATAATACACAGGATACAAGACTAACATCAATTAAGCGCGAATGAGTGATATGGATTTTTAATATATTAAGCTACCACGAATGAAATCCTTGAAGGATTCAACCATAATTGTTTTCTTAATGATTGCCCATAACTCCCAAGATGACACTTTAATGTTGTAATGACATGTCGCATCACAAATTTATAATGGTCCTTTCTTTCAAAATGAGTATCATGACTTCCCGATCGGAAATTAGCGATGATCGCATATCGCAGATAGGGAGGTACAAGCGTTATGCTTAAATGTTTCCTTTGCATATTCGCGATTGTGACTAATGGTGAGCTGTCATGAGAAGGCGAGATGACTTTTAAAATTAATAAATCGTTTATTTTCTCTTTATCATTGATTTATAACTTTAACTTGCAAATGTTCCTAATAGCTAATATTTCACCTTTATCAAAAAGCGCGCTTAATAATGAAATCGCATTGGAATATTTCAAAGGGGCATTTGGGATCTGTTTTATGATTTCAGCGATACGCGATTGCGGTCGTCTTATCGCATTGGAGGATTTATATGAACAATTGGAACGACTTCTTAATAGGTAATGATATGCGATTTCCGATGGAGTTATCGCATTGGTGAATGTCAATGGGACACCTTAAGTCCACCATTGAAACAAAAGATTTGCACAATGTGAGATACTCCTTTTATAATTGTTTTATGATAAGGTTTTATTATAATTTAAATTGGATCGGACCTTAACAAGAGGACTTTCATGGGTAGAATAAATTTTCAAATTGCAATTTTTATTTAACTTATTCTGAAAGAGAACGACCTATTATAGAAAAATCAAATGTTTTATTGATTTTATTTATATTCTAAAAGGGACCCATTTCTTATTAAAGTTTTAGGTGAAATTTTTTGAAATGGGGAGGGTTGTTGTATAGCACAAAAATTGTCAATTTACTGGGAGAAACATTTATCTCTGGAAAATATTGCAATATCTAAAATTTTCTGATTTTGGAAACAATTGAGGATAAAGAAAACCATCCAAGAATAGCTAAACAAAAATTAATTGTGAATAAAATAACAATATTTTGCAATTTCTTTTACAATCTCTTAAAAATAAAAACATTTTGGTTTTTTTCCAAGTTTTGATTGGTTGATAAAGATAAAGTAGGGGGCTCTTCCAACTTAGCTTTTAAATTTACTCTTTTGTCACAAGTAGTGCCTCGGCCATCAACAAACATCTATAGTCTCGGCAGGGTTACCTTTTAACCATTAATCATTCATTTTCCCATCCATCTAAGAGTATAACTTTTGAAAGATAAATTCAAAAATATATGTTTACATATATTTTTTGTTTTTATATTCTTTTAATTTTTTAAAGATAGAAAGCCATTGTCCTGGTTTGGTAGCTAGCTTATAACAATGCCATTCACTGGTTGTTATTGAACTGAACAAGCTGGCTCGTGATGAGACCCCTTGTCTTATGATTATAAGCCATTACCCTTTTTTGATATGCAGTATTGGTAATGTCAGTTTAATTAGTTCCCTATGATCATGGTAAGCAGGCTCATGATGAGACCCCTTATTCTTTATATCAGACATATTTTAGAATTACGCTTTGAAAAATCATAAACTTAGTGGATGGGGTGAATGACTTTCTCCTTAAGAGTTTATGGATTATAATTTTAGCGTTGTAGATGCTAAGTTTGGAAAATTCTTTACTTTTTAAAAATAACCTCTCTTAACTTTAATAAAAATTAGAACGATTTACAGTATTTTCAAGGTTTTGGAAGATTTTGCAAACTTTAAAGAGGTATTCAGAGTTTAATGTTTTATTCAACTTTCTAAAACTGTAATCATTTCCTTAAAAGTTTCTAGCATTTGAAAGAAAGTATTTACAATATTCACTCAAAGAGATTTTCAATAGTAAAAGGCTAATGGAAGGCTATTTACAACATTATTTTCTAAAAAATAAACAAACTTGCATAAAGAATATTTACAGGTAAGAAGGGGTTGCCTCCTGAAGAAAAGAACTTCTTTAAAATAAGCCCATTCACAAGAAGAGAATCTCTCTTTCCTGATAAATCTTGCAGTATGAACATTGATGAGCCTATCTTCTCAATGATTTGAAATGGTCCTAGCCACAACTTTTGGAATTTGGTATGTTTACCTTTATATTCATGTGCTTTGTCCCATTTCAACACAAGATCACCAATTTGTAAAGTTTTTGGGCCGGTAGAACTTGCATCAAAAGAAGATTTAATGACTTGTTGATGTTTAGCATGATTTATTTTGTCCTTCTCTCTTTCTTCCTCTAATTTGAGGATTTTATCAAATCTTAATTGAATAGAGGAAGAAGGATTTTTTTCAATAAATTGCATTAGGGCTAAAGATGGGAGTGCTAAGTTTGAAGGTATTATAGCTTCTTTCCCATACACTAGGTTAAAAGGAGAAGTACCTATTGAGGCCTTATGAGTTATGCGATCTACCCATAATGCAAATATTAAAGATTTATGCCAATTCTTTTGATTTTGATCAACAGTTCTTTTAATAATATTAATGAGATTCTTATTAGTTGATTCTGCCAAACCATTACCTTTAGGATATAATTTGCATAATATTTAATTTAAAACCTCTCTTGAGATCAAATTCAACTATACTACTCCCAAAAAAGTAAGATGCATTATCAAAAATCAAGGCATTAGGTACACCAAACCTGGTAATGATGAATTGATCAATGAACTCAATAATCACATCAGAGTTGGCTACCATTAATGGAATTTCTTCTACCCACTTTGTGAAATAATCTATGTCTGTAAGGATGCATTTGTGTTTCTTGGAAGAATGTGGAACAATCTCTCCTATGATATCAAGCCCCCACTGTTCAAATGGTTAATCAATGTTTAATGGTTGTAAAGGAAAGGTTGGCTTCCTTTGTCTCCCACTAGCAGTTTGGCAAATCTTGCACTTCCTGACATAATCATGGGCATATTTAAACAAAGTGGGCCAATAATATCCAACATGTATGATTTTGTGAGCTATAGTATCTCCTCCAAAATGTCCACTTGCTAGACCATCATGTAAATCCTACAAAACCTTTTGTGCTTCAGTTTTTTCTAAGCATCTTAATAAAATTGAAACATAAATTCTTCCAAATAACACATCATCAATGATTTCAAAGTGTTTTGCTTTTAATCTTAAGGCATGCTTGTTTTTGCAACTGAAATTAGGGGGAGAATATCCATTTTTCAAGTAAAAGATCATATCAGCATACTGAGATTTAGAATTTATGCTATTTATCTCGTTCACTTGAAAAGTCTTAGCTGAATCTTCATTTTCTGGAATATTAGAAGCTCTTGCTAATAACTTGCAAAAACCTTGCCCTCTCACAATTTTCGCTGGTTTAATATCAATATCGTACTCCTGTAAAGTTGTTCCCCAATTAGCTCTCTTTTCTCCTACTTCTCTTTGCACTAGCAATTGTCTCACTGCAGAGAATGGGACTATTACTTTTGTGTGTGTTTTTAGGAGAAATAGCGTTTGATAGATTTAAACACAGCAAAAACTTATTTTTCAACTTTGGAATAGTTAAGTTTAGAACCTTGTAAATTAGAACTGGATATGGGTGCTTCTATTTGTTGATCATTGATTTGTGTTAAAACAACAACATAAAATGTTTCAGTGGCCAAAGTGTACAAAATAAAATGATTAGAAAAATTTGGAGTATTGAATGCACGGGTCGGTGGAAGGAGTAGCTCCTAAGGAATAAGATCCAGGTGAGTAGGAGCTATGTTACACATTAGCAAACATCTCCCTCTCCCTTCGTGACCTTCCCCTCTACTTCCAACCTAGAGACCCTCATAATCAACTTTGGATCATCCTCTCCTCTTCCCGACCAAGTGGAAGATAGAGAGAGGGGAGCCGCTCGTGATTGAATGCATATTTCTTTAGTGATAACTAGAGAGGGACCCTGCCACTCCCTTCGCCCCCCCAGGAGGTATAGGTCGGCCTATCCATATATACCTCTTGGGGGCCTTAAGAGACAGATGAAGCAGAAGTTTATGTCTATTTAACTCCATATAAAGAAAACAATAAAGATAAGAAAGAAAAAAACATAAAGAGATAAGATAATTTATGTATCCTCTCATTTGGGTTGGCTAGAGTTGGGGGTTTGATTGAGTCAAAGGCTTCTTTTTCGTTATGTCCCCATTTGAAGAGTGAATTTTTCTTAATCATGGTTTGTAAAGGTAAGGCTATATGAGAAAAATCAGGAACAAATATTTTTACAAAATTTATCTGTCCTAAACATGATTGCATTGATTTCTTGTTATGTGGCAAAGGAATTTCAGAAATCTCTTTTATCCTATCAGGATCAATATATATTCCATCTTTGGATACAATAAAAATCAAGAGTTTGCCTTGATTAAGGGCAAAGAATGATTTCTTGGGATTTAGAGAAATCCCATACCTTTTACATCGTTTAAAAATATGTTTTAAATCATGTAAATGATTGGTCCTTTTTTTGGAAAAAAACAGTTATGTCGTCTAAGTAGACAACAACTGACCAATTGATCAAACCTTTGAAGGCTATACCCATGGCTCGTTGGAAAGTAGCTCCAGAATTTATCAAACCAAAAGGCATTTTCTGATAAGCATATGTTCCCCATTTAGTTATGAATGTAGTTTTTAGTCTATCATTTGGATGTACCAGTATTTGATTGTATGCTGAAAAACCATCCAGAAAGGACATTAACTCTGAACCAGCTACTGAATGAAGTATATGCTCCATTGTTGGGAAATTATCCTTTTGACATGCCTTATTGAAATTTCTAAAATCAATGCAAATCCTAATATCACCATTCTTTTTCCTTACAGGTACCAAGTTTGAAACCCATTTAGAATGTCTGGCCGGGAAAATTATTTTAGCTGTCAGAAGTTTATACAACTCTACTTTGATTTGGATTTCCAGATTTGGGTGAATTTTTCTTAACTTTTGTTGTACATGTTTCTCATCAGAAATAATTGGAATTGTGTGTTGAATGATAGAAGTATCATAAGTCCTCAAATATTGGTAATTCCAAGAGAAAACATTTTTGTATTTGTTTAATAATCTGATGAAAGAAAATATTTCTTCTGATGTGAGTTCAAGCCCTAGATTGACATTTTGTGGTTTGGCCTCAATGCCAAGGTTTACTAGTTCAAACTTTAAAGTAGAACTTTGAAATTTTGTATTAGTGACCTTTTTAAATCTATCTTTCATGTCATAGAGATATTCTAGCTTGACCATAGATTTAGGAATATAATTCTCATTTGTTCTTTGTTTTAACTGAAGATTATGATTGCTTTCATCAATAATATGATCATCATAAGATTTTTAAGAGGTAAACAAAATTTAAGATGTCTTCATCATGATTAAATACTGGCCAATTGGTGACATTGTTTGGGATAGATGGCTGAAAAATTAATTCAACTGAAAACCTATCTGGACTATAATCTTCTGATGGGAGGATCTTAGAAGCAACATTAGCCAATAAATTAGCTACTGCTTTCTCAGATCTAGGAATAGGAGAAATGTTAAATGTCAGAAAATGAGTTATGAGGTCTTGAACAAGGGATTGATAATGTTTTAGATGTCCTGAAAGGCAATGGATGGTGTTTCTTACATGTTTGATGATAATCTCATAATCACCAAGTACTCTTAGATATTGAATATTCAGGCCTATTGCTTTATAGAGCCCTTGAATCAATGCCTCATATTCTGTAGTGTTATTGGTACACTCAAATTATAGCCTGAATGATAGAATAGTTTTTCCCCTTATGGACTAATTAAAATAAATCTTGCTCCTACACCATCATTGTATTTTGATCCATCAAAATATAAAGACCAAAATAAAGGTTTATCTACATATTTATTTACAAGTTCATTAGCAATAATAACACATCTTGAGGTATCAATATGAGAGAATTTTTCAATTTGTGATGTGATACTATTAATAGGAAAAGGCAATGGTTGAGCAATAAAATTTCCAAAGAATGACTCAGCTGAGTAATTTCCAAGAATGTTGTTATTGAAAGCTACTAGTTCGTTTTCTTGTTCAAACTTCGTTATTGTATGGGTGATGTGTTTCTCCCGATATATTTTTGTTTGATTCGGTTTCCCTCTATAGGGAAGCCACATGTGAGACCAATCGGTGGAAATGTAACCATGGAGTTTCTCCGACCAATCCCTCCTTAGAATTAAACCATAGAACTCAGGGATGTTAGCAATCAATATATCAATTCTTTGGACTACTATGGGATCAGATGATAACCTAATGGTGATTGAATTTATCTCTCCTAAAACTTGCACCTTAGTCCGATCTAACTGAATGATATGGACTATAGATTTTTGGGGATCAATGCTTAATTTAGATCAAACTGAAGCTGGCATTATATTTGATGAAGCCCCTGAATCTATCAGGCAGTTATGCAGATTTCTTTTATAGATCTCATAAGTCAAGAGTAAAGGAGGAGTATGAGAATTAGACCTATCATCGGTCAAAACAACATCAGTAGCATTGACTTTATCTGATGTTGGTTTACCTGAACCTTTAGCCGCCTTGGATAATACAGCATTTGGAAGAGGGGAAGAAGGTACCACATTCAACTCTTTAAGTAACAAATTCTGTTGATTTTTTAGCTTGTTAAGTTCGTCTAAAGAAATATTTGCTCAAGTCTTCTTCATGTCATCCACAATGTTCTAATCCATGGAGTCAATGACTATTAATGTTTTAGATGATGAGGGTGGATTGGAAGATGATGGTTGATTTTGGATAGGCATAACTGGAGTTTTCTTCATGGGAGCCTTGTCTTTGGTAACAGGGCTTGGAATTTTCTTCTTTGGATTTGTTTGAACAAGCTCTGCTACATTTTTACTTCTAGTATTTACTGGGAGAGCCTCCTGTTCACTTTCATTGTCAAAGTTGCGCAAGATAAAGTCCCACATCCCATGACATTCAATTATTTCCTCTTCTTCTGTTTCCTTCGATGATAAAACTGTGTCTTCATCTTCATCATCATCTTGATCTGTTTCTGTAATAGATATAGCATTAGGTGGTTTTTGTTCAGTTGATTGATTTCTTCTAAAGTTTCCAAATGGTTTTTTAGTAGAAGTTTCAGCTACCTACTTTTTTATTTCCACCATTTCATTAGACATAGTTTTCAGAACATTTTGCAAACCTTCCATATCATATGGGTTTTTAGCTGCTTTCATTTTTAAATCATCTTTAAAAGTAACTTTTTTGGACTCTCTTTCTTCAAGAGCATTTTTCTTTTCTAAAGCAATGATATGTTTTTCAACAGTGATTGCTTCTTTCATATTTTCTGCTAATGTGGGTTTGACAGCCCTGTCAACAAAGATGGCTATATTTGAAGGCAAGGCAGAAATATACCATTCGCTTCGAACTTCTTCACTAGGCTTGAATGTAGCAGGAATTTTATTTAATAGCTTATGAAATCGCGAGTTAAAGTCTTTAATGGGTTCCTTTGACTCAGATTTAAGATTGGAGAGATCATTAATTAATGTCGTTGTGGACCTATCATCTCCAGACTTGGTTAGAAACTGCTCCTGAAAAGCATCCCATCTATTAATAAATCCTGGTGGTAATGAAAAATACCATGATCCAGCTGCTACTTGTAGAGTTTGTGGGAAAATCCTAACAATAACAACTTCTTCTGTTACCCCATTTAGGTTTATTGACAACATAAAATTGTTTATGTGTTCTTCTGCTAATATGCCAATGTCAGGATTACACTTTGGCAACTATTTTTCAGGATGGGCTAGTAATTGACATAAAGGTGCAAGCATTGCAACTGCTCCTGGATTTTTCCATGGCCTTGTTTGTGGTTGATTATGTGCCATTGTCAAACTAACAGCAGAAGAAGGTGTGGATGTAGATGAAAGTGATTGGGTAGAGGATGTAGGAGTACCTATATCTTTATGGATTATGATCTTGAGTTGGGGAATTGATGGATGACTTTGCAATGGTTTAGATGGAATGGATGATGATGAAGAAAAATTCTCACTCTCAAACTCTAAAGGTGTCTTCCTAGTTCTTTTTCTACTTGGCAGAGGAAATTTAGTTGGTGGAATACCAAGATTTTCAATTTGGGATCTTGTAAGAGGCTAGGATGGAATATATTGCGAAGTCACATTGCCTTGGGATAACTCAGACTGTTCTTGGGATATTGAAAACCCTTGGAGTTTATGAATCAAGTTCTGAACTTCAAGGGGTTCAAGAGAAGAATTGTCAAATGTGTTTAAGTTTTCAGCAGTGGGTGTTGTGTTTTCCTTTTCAACTTCTCGCTTAGAAAAAGGAGATTTAGAATGCGAAGGAGAAGTCGGAGGAGATTGTGAGGGGTTTTTACTCTTAGAATGGCATATGGATTTGGATTTACTCGCCATTCACAATTCATGCCCTCCTTCTAGAGCCAAAAATATTGATGCCTCTAAAATCCTCACACCAACATTGGGGATAACCACCCGATCCGAACCTTAGTACAGCTCCTTTTTTGTTTGGTGTGGTGGCTCCGACTGGAAAATTTTGGGACCAGTTTCCCATGATGAATGGTTTAATGGATAATTTTTTTGTACTGTATAATGGACAGGGTGAATGTTATAACCTATAACTCAAAATATACAAATATATTAATATAACCCAGGTATTTTGTAAACAATGCAATTTCTGATTATTTCTGACATACAAATAATCATATAGATGGCTTACTTATCAATAGAAAGGTGCATTCACAAATGATATGATAAAGAATTATTTGAAAAAAACATACATATATATCAACAATAGCAACTTAAAAGGATTGTTTCATCACATAAGGAAATAAGACAAAACAGTGATAGGAATACTGCATGCATTTGAATCCTTCTAATGTAAAGAACACTCTAATTCCACTTTCTAATTTGAGAATATCGCATTCATAACAATGTATATCACTGAAATATA